>JANHGO010003883.1:0-26117 GCA_024606505.1 Aquila spilogaster | reverse complement strand
CAAATCTTTCCAAGTCCTCAGCAGAGTAGTAATTGTTAACAATAACATTTACACAGGTGTATGAACTTTCTGTATGTACTGTTCCTACTTGCCAGGCAAAATGTTACAAGGATTAGTAAGAAGAAAAATGCAGCACCACGAGAACTTGGTTAAAGCACACCCATGTGCGTGTTACATTCAACCAGAGAAAACAAAACAAGCAAAAGTCTTTTCTAATCCTTAAAGGTTAAGCTTAAGTCAGTCTTGTAAAGACATTTTGTCTTGTCATACCAACCTACCACTGAGAAGCTGCTATAGAACAGAACAGAACAGAACAGAATAGAATAGAATAGAATATTTCAGTTGGAAGTGACCTACAACAATCATCTAGTCCAACTGCTTGGCCAAAAGTTAAAGCATGTTATTAAGGGCATTGTCCAAACGTCTCTTAAATACTGACAGGCTTGGGGCATTGACCACCTCTCTAGGAAGCCTGTTCCAGCGTTCGACCACCCTCCTGGTAAAGAAATGCTTCCTGATGTCCAGTCTAAACCTCCCCTGGCGCAGCTTTGAGCCATTCCCATGTGTCCTATCACTGGATCCCAGGGAGAAGAGATCAACACCTCCCTCTCCCCTTCCCCTCCTCAGGAAGCTGTAGGGAGCAACGAGGTCACCCCTCAGCCTCCTTTTCTCCAAACTAGACAAACCCAGAGCTCTTAGCCACTCCTCATAGGACATTCCTTCCAGCCCTCTCACCAGCTTTGGTGGTTGCCCTCCTCTGGACACATTCAAGGACTTTCACATCCTTCTTAAATTGTGGGGCCCAGAACTGCACACAGTACTCGAGGTGAGGCCGCGCCAATGCTGAATACAGTGGGATAATCACCTCTTTTGACCAGCTGGTTAGCTGTGTTTGATGCACCCCAGGATGCGGTTTGCCCTCTTGGCTCCCAGGGCACACTGCTGGCTCCTATTGAGCCTGCCGTCAACCAGCACCCCCAGATCCCTTTCTGCAGGGCTGGTCTCCAGCCACTCCTCTCCCAATTTATACTTGTGTCCAGCATTACTCCATGCTATGTGCAGGATCCAGCATTTGGACTTGTTAAATTTCATCCCGTTAATCATTGCCCAATGCTCCAATCTATCTAGAACCCTCTGCAAGGCCTCTCATGCCTCAAGAGTCAACAGCACCTCCCAGTTTGGTATTATCAGCAAACTTGCTAATGGTGCATTCAACTCCTGCATTCAGATCACTGATAAATACATTGAACAGAAACATACCCTACAGGGCATCTCCCAGGAGTACTCCAACCAGAAAAGTGTGAACAATAAATGTGTGACAACCATTTTGAACTCTGTTGGTTATGTATTTTTGTTTTACAGACTTCTGCTGAAACAACTTAGCTAAGAGTCACAGCCACAGCTGATGATTAACTACTTAACTGCTAAGACTTGTGAGGTGTCTACTTGGTCCCAAAGGCCAGGGGCAAGGTTAAGGCACTATGATGAAGTTCACATGGTTTGTGCCCTCACACTACTGACTCAAGGACTCAAAAGCCTGTCTGAAATAAATACCTTTCACTGTGCCAGTACAGTGTGCTCCTACAGCAGTCAGAGGGAGCGATGGTACTATGGAGGAAAGTCAGGCTTATTTTGGGGTCCTCACTACCATGCTACAGGTTTTCAAAAGTGCAGTACAGACATTTCTGGGTCTTGTTCATGCCTGTGCATTTTCAAATTCATGCAGTTAAACCAGTACCAGTTCTCACATGCACGTTTATTGTGCCCTGACCTCCGTCAAAACAATCAAAAAAAAATGAGAGTTCACAGTTGCACAGTATTTTTTCTGAAGATTATACACACCCACTTTAAAATTTGGCCCACTCTCTCTGGCTTGGCTCACAAAACTACGTTTCCACTAATCGGCAGCTGAGCGCAGTGGGGAGAGAGGATTCAATAATAATCTGGCCTGGAAGTCCAGCTGCTTTAGGTGTAGGTGTGTGTCTGTTTGCACAGAGGTGGCAGCCAAGCAGCAAAGGGACAACAGGGCAGCCGTGCTCTCAGCCCAGGAGCGGAGCAGGGCTGGGCTCTCCCGTGCTCCGCTCCTGCCAGCACATTTTCATTAGAGAAGGTCAGACGCAGAGTGTGCCAAAATCCACACAAATAACAGACCTCCAGTGAGGCTGCGACAACACTGCCATCCCCGCGGAGGAGAGTGCCAGCGTGCAGACACAATCCTCGGCAAAGGCTGAGTGCAACCCACAGACTCCCCTCTCTAGGTGTTCTTGCACTGGGCTGTGCTCAGTGCTACCGGTATTAACTCCTAGTGATGGTAATGAGAAGAAAGAGAGACCAAAGGAAGCCCTTTGTACTTGACAACAGTTTCTCCCAAGCCAAATTTTATATTGCAAGTAAACTAAACTCGCCATCAAAGACCTTCATTGAAGCTCTCCCCATCTTCCCCAAAATGTTAAGTCCACCTTTCCCCCAGTCTGTTGCATCAGGATATTCCTCCCTGCAGCCGTGCTCTGCTGTATGCTCTCCAGAGGGAAAGCGAAATGTTAATTCTCCCATGACCTCTTTCATGCCTTCAGCCTTCAGACAAATGTCCTCACCTTACTGTATGAGTCAGATTTCTGATTCTTTTCTTCCTGTGAAAGGGATTTAGAGGGTAATTCCTCATTAATAAGAATATTATAATTCTTACTAAGAATTCCTTGTTAATGAGAGATCTGCCAAACACATGACGAGTAATTTATAAAGTGCTTGATCCCAGCAATACCTATACTCTGAATTTCTGATGTCCAGCAATTATCTGAAGCCCTAGTAGAAATCCTCTTCTGGCATAAACAGGCACACCACCATTTCCACGGACTTCAGGAGACAGAGGACAGCTACATTGCCAAAATCCTGGCTTGGCTTCCCAGCTCTGCTGCAAGCACTCCTTTCTCCTTTGTTCCAGCCACAGATGGGCAGCTGCTTGAAAGCTCCTTCTATTAGGATCTTCCCAAAGAGCAGAAAGATGCCTGGGTGATCCTGCTCCACCTGCTGCATAGCTGCTCCACCTCCACGGGCACGATGCCTCGCACTAAGCAGGCACATCACGGCAGTAACAGTATGCCCCCACCGATCTTCTTCCAGTGCACGAGTAATGAAGCAAGGACCCTGACGAGACATCCGTGTGGCACAGGGAACTTGAGCAAGCTCGCGATGCTTTATGTTCCCCTGGGCAACAGGTATTATGCCATTGACATGCAGCAGTAGGGGCAGTTAAGGGTCATTCCTTTTTTCCTTCCTTTGCCATGCAAACCTTTAAGATAAATAGTCCTCAGAAGCAGGTCACAAGCATATTACAGTTGAGGGAGGCAGAACAGAGAGGCAAAATCACTCAGCTCAGTCATACCCATGCTGGCCCTCTCCAGGGCTGGCTTCAGGCTCTGCGCGTTGCATCCTGTACCTGCAAGCACTGAGGTGCCGAGCCAGCTCGGTGGGTCTGGAAGGAGCCAGGTCCATGCCCCAGCACAGGTGGGAGGGAAGAGGTGAAGAAGCAGAACAGGGACTCTCCCGGTCACAGCCCTGGGAAGTTAAATTGAACAAGGTACAAGCACCGCTTACAAAAACATCAGGAAAGTCTGCCATAAAACTTTTGACAGAAAACGCCCCTTACTCTGCACTTGTACTCCGACCAGCCCAGCTGCTGCACTGCCTTCAGCACTGGATTACAGCTTGCGCCATATTTTGCTACCGACCGTTCAGTTCCCATGTCCTCCCCGGCCGGACGCCAAGGTCTGCAGCCTGCTCCCTTTCCGCCGTCGGGCCGGCCAGCCCACCTAGCGCTGACTGCGCCGATGGGAAAGGCTGCCCGACGGCGAGGAAAGACTCCCACGCAGTTCAATATATTCTTTGGCAGAAAATTGAGATTGAAAAGCAGGCTAAACTCAATTACTATTTGTGTAACTGGAGTATCCTGGTTACAGAGCTTGTAACCATAGCAATCATTTAAATAAAGCTTTAAAGAAAGTATTCCCTCGTTATTAAGATGTTGATCCTTGATTCTGATTCAGTTTCTTGATCCTCCTCTTGCCTCCGATCTCAGAGGTGCTGTCTGCCTCCAGGTCTTACAGAAGATACGGGAAAGGAAGAGCTCAGCTCAGAACCGCCGAGTATCCTCAACTAGTATTTGTGGTTTGTGCCAATAGAATGATGCTTCCTAAACATACGATACAAAAGGATCAGTTTGTCATGTGGGGATTGGAAGGTTTGTGAACATTATACAAGTCATCAGCTAGCAGGGATGTCTCTTAGAACAAGTCCCAGGCAATTAAACTGAGCCTACTATTAATCACATTCCAAACACAAGGTATTACTTAGGTTGGAGCCAAACTCATCTAAAAGCTCAGGCACTGAAAAAAAAAAAAAAGAAGAAAAAAAAAAAGGCAGAAGTATTGGGCAATTGGCAATTTATATTATTAAGTCTCCTTGATTTTATAGCCGGATTACCTTCTATCTCCAAAGACTCCATTCCACAGTTATGATCCCTGTATTAGTAAGAGTCATGCAGGCATCACACAAAGGCAGCATTGATTTGTTATTCTGTAACTCTGTCTGGATAACCAGGGAGATTTTTATTTTGAAAAGATCCTGCCGGAGCTTTTTATTTTTTCAACTGCTCGTTAAATGAGTATGTAACCAGGAAAATGGGACAGAGAAGCAGTAAGATGGATTGATCTGCACACGTGTTTTTCTCACAAGAAAACAAGTGCAGTGCACGTTTAACAAAAGGGAGTAGCTTCGGGGTTATATTATATAAAGGAGCAGACATAAACCCTTGAATATACAGCACTCCAGGCAGCTACATTACAAAAATGAGACGTTTTTCTTCATGGGAGGAAAGAGCAAATTTCTTCTTGGAACATGGCTTGAGAGCTAGTCCTGGATGCCACCACGGCTGGTTCAGCCCTGCAAGCTTTGCTGACGTGAGCACTGCATCAGGCGGTCTGTGGGCTAAGGAGCTGTATCGGCCACTGGAGTTTCTCTGCACATCCTGTTGATGTTGGTTGGGCATCACTGAATGAAAAGCGAATGTGCAGGAAACCCAGTGACTAATACACGTATTTAAGGCCAAAAAATACTAATGTACCAAGTCAATGACAAAGCATAGCAGCTGCAGCCTTAACAGGAAAGCAGGTTTTGTTTTATATGGCCAGGTTTTACTAGCATCAAAATGAACAGAAGTTGTTTCACAGAATACTGTCAGACTACAAATCAAATACGAATATAGCTGTGTGAAACCTGGACATGTATTTTTAGGTGCACACACCCACACACATATGCAGCCTGAATAGTTCATTCCCCTCCTCCGATACAATCAGGGATGCCTCCAGCAGGAACATGAGCCCAGGCATGCTCCTAACCCAATTTGCCTGTGCCACCCCTATTTTAACTACATACTATATCATGTAACAGCTTGAAAAGCTTTTTTTCAGTGACTTTTTCTTTCCTCCACATTCTCACAATACTATTCAGTTTCTTTTAGCAACACAGTAATTACCGCAGCAGATCAAACCTGAAGTTCTGCAGTTTAGTGCTCAGTAACAAAAGTAGGAAAAACTGCAGTAATTAAACTAGGGGAACAGTCTCCTCGAAATATTAGTTCTCATTTAGTTTTCACACATAGGCTTAAGTATTAAACCATGATCTAAGATCCCTTCAGCAAAATATCGATATGGAATCGCTGCATTCACTTGCAATTACATCATGGTAGCTTATTTACATTTCCACCTCATAAACAGATCTGCATATTTTAAGAGGCAGCTGTCCAGAGTGCCTTTCACAATTAACACAACACACAGTTTTTCAGCTTCAAGGTTATTCAAACCAGCCACACTATCCACTTCCAAAATGTAACCTGAACAGCTATGGCTGGCTCTTCAGAGAGTGTTTCCGATCTCCAAATCACACCTCATCTCTCTTGAGCCTTGGCCCTCCTTCGCCCATGGCAGTATTTGCTCTACTTTTGTAAGTCCAGATTGCCTTGACCATTCACATCCTTCCCGAACTTCTCTGTGGTAATACGCAAAGGCTGAAAAATCATGCTGTAAGCATACGGAGCAAGGTTTGCTAAAATGCATGCTTAGATGATTAGTCAGACTACTGAAAACCTTACAGAGGAAGCAAGGATTTGAGTCTCCCTCCCTTGCAACAGGGTTTCAGAGATGAAGCGTTCAGTCGTAACATGGGAAACGCTTTTGCCTAGTGCTACTGTATTGCGTTCTCCCCTACAGAAGCCCTTCTGAGATTTCTCAGGCATCAGAGGGCATATTTCCATTAACAGACTCCACCAGAAGTGAAGGATTCAGCACTCTGTCCTCTATTCAACCCCACTGGCAACGGCCGGCGCAGCACATGGGTGTTCCCAAAACGGCTCCTGCAGGACATGCTACACTGCAGGAGGAGCATTTCCAATGTCAACAAAGCGAACAGGACTTCTGTTTTGCAAGGGGACATGTGACCCCCCTCACCACCACCTTTTTAGTACAGCAGTCTTCAAAATGACTACATCAAACCTTCACTGTAATTGACACTGAAAACCAGTTTTCACTGTGCCCTTTAATACTTAAGGCAACTAGAGTAAGTCTCTCTACAAAAGAGCAGGTGTAAGAAACTAGTCAAGAGAAGAAGGGGGAAAGAAGAACCCACACCATTAGCTGTCTGGTATTTATTACTTTTTAATACAGAGAAGTCACAACAAAATATTCTCTAACAACACACGCAAATGATATCATAACCAATTATTTTAATTTCATCAACATTCATTTGCTATGTACATATTCTTCCATCTGCAAAAGTGCAATCCAAGAATGTCTCCACAAGAAACCTTTATGGACAAGTATATTTTTCAGGGGTTTTCTCACCAGTGGCCTTACAACAACACGTTTGTCCTCAGTTACCTGGTACAGCAAAATGAAGAGTACATGGGAAAAAAAAAAAAAAAGAAAAAAGAAAGAAATTGGGTTAGATGCCTCCCTTGTAGGAATATTCCCTATTTTCCCAACTAAATTAATTATGAATACACTGCTCACTACTGGAGATGTTAATGCAAATAGACTATAGGATAGTCTACAGGCTGCCTATAGAACACTGTAGTTTTAATGACTCCACAGCATTAGGCAGAACAAGAATTTCAGGCTGTTCACCTTGGTAGATGTCAAATTACGCATCAGCATGTAAAAGATGTCCATTATGTTACTTACAGTTATCAAAATTTATTTTTAAACATCCTACTGATGGATGAATTCATTTTTACACATCCAAAATATGAAGTCTATCTAAATGCAAGCCTCTCCTATGGAAAACAGAGTTAACTACTGGAAAGAAAAGCATTTGCACATGCAACTCCTATTACTATCACAAGGAGTATCGTGCACTTAAGAAGAGTAGAATGAACCTCCAAATCCAGAGGACTGTATTCTCGTTTACAAAACATATTTCAGGCACAATTCAATCTGACCATAGGCCAGATTAAAAAGAATACATAGCATCAGAAAAATGAAAGGTAATGAAGAACATTACCAAACTTTAGCCAAACAAGCAAAGCAAGCAGCTCCCTAGCTAGGGAAATAATTTCCCTTTTGACAAATTTAAAAGCTCATGACCAAAAGCAAACCAACTGTGGTCCAGCTGAACCTCTGAAGTAGCCATCAGGTCCTGAAGAAGTTACCTCTGCCTTTCTACTTGTGCAAAGCCCAGCTGAAACTCTCATGGCCAAAGGGTGGGCCTGACTGCTTGACTGGAATCTGATGCATCTTACAGAAAATACCACATTTTGCAGTAACCCAAGACTAGTTTTCAGTACCAGCAAGAAGGAGGGAAAGCATTCTCTACAAATTAGGGACAATTTACTTTGGAGTGAAAGCTCAGAGGAATCTTTCTGTAGCTCAGATGGTTTCCACTGAGGATCATTTCTACAGTGCTGCAAGTGCTGCTAGCCTCCAGCTGAGAGATGTGTTTTGCAAGAAAACAGGCATTTCCTCAAGCAGTAGATAAGACTCACTTAACAGCAGAATTAAAAGGAAAAGCTGATGGAGAACTGAATTGTTTTCTTGGGTAGATTTGTACGTAACTCCTTGTCACTGTCAAGACTTTAAATATGCTTCCCCCTTCCTGTTTTCTCAGTCCGCTGCATTCTTGGTTTTGATTTGAATATATTGTACAACCTTTCATACACTTGGGATTTTAAAGCTGGCCAAATTCCCTTTTTCCATGTCTACTCATTCTTGATTGTCACACATACGTGTCTGGAGAGGCATCTAAGTAATTAGAATTATAAATTAAGCTACTCTAAGAAAAGCAGATGAACAAGTATTTAGAAGGACTCCAGATCCCACTTCTCCCCTACCATATGCATTGTACAATGACACCTCCCATCGCCAAGTGCATGAAAAAGTGGGTACACAATGGCATGTAGCTCATGTGGGAATGAACACCCTAGACTCACGGCATGAATGACTGGCACTCAAGACCAAAAACCACAGTAAGAGATGTCTCCTTTAATTTTTCTCATTACAGGAGCTTTGTCTTTGCTGTGTGATTTCAGGCTGCTGGGAACAGTCTAGTCATCATCTAGCTGGTCTGGATCTCACGGTACTGCCAGGCAATGGAACTCCAAGCCTTGTTAGCCACCCTAACTCCATCAGGTTGCTCAACACACCATCAAAGCTGAAGGGCTCATCCTCCCTGAGGAGTTAATTCAAATTATAATTTGATTGTTCTCCATAAGGGATAACTACACTGCAGAGCTAACCAGGTTTTATCTGCTGGACACCTTCTTCCAGCCCAGGTATGCCTAGGCCAGCTCCTGCTCCTATGGGCAATGGTTACACTGCTGGTCCCACTGCAACTGGGCTTGGTGTAACTTGGGTTTGTTGTAGCCACGGCAGGACAGTGTTAGAAGTCTCTCAGAGTCCTTCCCATAACTCTCCTTAAAAAGGAAACAGGTTTTCCCAAAACTCTCACAAACAGGGAACAACTGCACAAACCCCCAAGAATGTGCTGCAGACCCAAAACCACGCCCAGGAGCGAGGACAGAAGGAGGAGAGCGCCAGTGATGAAGGCCACCACAGCCTGCTAACATTGTTCTTCAGATCCGCAGCGGATCTCCAGTGTAACTGTACGAGATAGCCCAGATGTGAAAGCCCAGATGTGAAAACCATTAAAATGAGCTGGCTGGCTTCTAAGGACATTACCACTCAAGATAGCAGTAAGTCATCTGTGCCAACGTCAGTCCTCTGTGCAGCTTGAGTATTACTCAAAGAGTGGCTAATGCTAGAAGGAGCTAATTCTGCAGTGAAGACAGCCAAGAAATAAAACTGTGAACTTGTCATTTTTATCCACAAAGAAACATGGATATTCAGTTTGAGTTTTATGTGCACATTAATTTCTTAACTTAGCAGAAAGCATAATTCTCAGCCCAGCATATGAAACACTTTTTTGGCTTCTGACTTTTTTGCTTTCTTTCCCAGGGTGGCAGAGTATCAGGGCCATTTTCAAGATCGTGATTTCAACAGATGCACTCTTTAAAAAGATTCTAATTTGGAAAAACAAAAAAACTTCAGAAGAAACAAAAAATAATCCCACATCATAAACAGAAACAAAACCCATACCTCTCAAGTGGACAAACACTCCATAAATACAGTATGGAGAAAAGCAAAAAAAACCAAACCTCCTCTAAATCTCAATTGGCTTGAGAAACCAAGCAAAAGATTAATGACCTATTTTAAAAATTTTATTTAAGGAAGGGAGAAATGAGAACAACGAAACAACAACTGCAGAGTCTACAGGTCCAAGCCCTCTGATACAAATTCACTGCCTAATGCATAGTCTCTTATGTACAGCACAGAGGCATGTAGAAAGTAAATACGCTAAGTTTGCTTTATTAAAAGTCTCCAAGTTTTTAGATCCTGGACTTAATGCAATTTTGAAAGACAAAGGTGCAGCAATTAATTGTTTTAAAAAGCGATGCCATGTTTCGTACTCAGTACCTCTCAGCTCTTACAGGTCTGACGGCCCAGATCCCACTTCACGGTCCTCCTTCCACACCAGTCACACCAGTCCACAGTAGGCAGCAAAGCCTCAGCCACAGCAGACACATACAAACACATCCCCATTCAGCTCAGCCTGTTCCTTCCCTAAAATGTCTGTGAAGAAACACCTTTAAATAAAGCATTTTAAGATCTCCAGCTTGTTTTGGTATGAACAGATGACCCGGCTGGGCACATGACAGCCCCAGTGGAAGCAGCACTATTGCCGTACGGTCCGTCAGTGAGGGCAATGCACATCAAACACACACGGCAGGAAGACGCTATGCCAAAAAAAAAATTCACTTCAAGATTGCATTTTCTGGCATACATTTACATTCACTTGTCACAATACCTTAGTTTACCCCGTCTCGGGAAATCTGAAAGAAAGCCTGCGGAGGCGACTGGCAGCACGGGGCCAGCTCCTGCGCCCGTGGGAACCGATGCGAACGGCTGAATGAATTCAACAGTAACAAGACTGTTTCTTTCCAAGCATTTCCCATTTCCACCGAGCTGGAGGGACAACAACCCTACACAATTACCCACTTTCCAACTGGACATATTTCTCCATCCTGTATGTCTCCCCACACCCTTCCTATGTATCCCGTATTAGAATTATACAAAAAAATAAAGCCAAATCATTTTTAGCTGAACTTTACCCCACACTTGGGATATATTCAAAGGCCATTAAATTGGCTTGCCTCCAACCTTCACAGAGATCTTGTCAGGAGGATTCTGGTTTTAACAACAAGTATATATACATATTAATATGTACACAGACAAAGAAGCTGCTCTTTCAGTTAGAAAAGAAATTAAATTTCATCACAGAATGAATCCTATAAAAAGATATGTAATAAAGTTGAAATACCCATAAAATAGCTATTACTAAAGCAAAGCTTTCGTCAATAAGCCTCCAAAACTTTAAATGAAGAAAATGGCTTCACGAAGTGGTAGTCTAGATTTCCACAGTGAGGACACTGCTGGACGTTGCTGTATTCAGAGAAATACTGCATGCCAATCCGTACATCTATTACTGGCTTCCCACAGTGCTTACAGTTCAGCCGAGCCTGTAAAAAACAAACAAACAAACAAACAAACAAACCCTTTTGAAATAACCGAACTCGCCTCTGAAAAAGAGGGTGTCACACGCAGCCCCTGCCCTGCCCTCCCCAGCAGGAGAAGGGGTAAGTCAGGGAACTGGCAGTAATGGGATCTGCTGGGAAGGACATTCCTCACCCGGACTGGTAACTCACATTCATGTGAAAAACATTGTGTAATACCACCACCAAATTCTGTAGAGTAGGTTACCTCCCACTCTGACTGACAGGAGGTAGAGGATTTCGAAGTTTATATATGCAAATGATTGTTTTGTGTTGCTTAATCTCTGAACCAATTCCTCAATGCCCAGCACAAGAAGTGCTGTCTCAATAATCATTAATGAAGCCCTGAAGCAAAGAGAGAAATTTTACATTTGTGCCACGCCATTCAACTGTTTAGGTTGATGTTTGAACATGATCTGTCTATAAAATGTATCAGTATTTTCATCTTTTGGCTTAACAAATGTATAACTCAATCTATTTTATCAGCATGGCATAGTATTGTATCACTTTAAGTATCTATTTAAACATTTATAATACATACCAGGTCATACAAACTAAACATCAGTTCAAGCACACAAACTATTCTACAAAATCCAACTGAGAAAGGACCAACATTAACTGGGTGGATATGAGAAATAATTAAAGGTCAAGGGTGAGGACAGAGCTATTAATGTTCAGCAGTAACAAAAAAAAGTAAGTCTTCAGAAGAAATCTAGCTGTGAAACCCGGCCCATTTGATATAAAGAAAGCAACAGACGGTGTGAAAGCTCAGCAGGCCGTTTGAAATACTCCAGAGAAGCAGAAGGGATTTGAGACCGTAAAGGAGTTGAAGAGTAAAGGTGGCAAATGAGCAGCGAGGGCCTGAGCTGTATCATAGCTTAACCTCACAGCCCAGTGCACTAATGAAAGCTTCATCTCTTCACTGAAAAGAACAAAAAATTATTTTTTCAATGACAATCTTGATTTACGGAATTTTCCTGGGATGAGGAAAGGAAGAAATTATTAAAGTACTACTACTGTTGAGACAAGATTCAAAAAGAAACAAAGCATCAGCTCCACAGCCATCTGCTCTGCTTGAAAAGCAGCAGTTCTCTGAAGTACAATCTAGTAGGGCATGGATTTATATGATTTTCTTAACCAAAGTGTTGTTTTCCCCCTTGCTACTGTCCAGTACATCAGCTATCTGTTAGTAACCTGGCAGTGGCTGCAGTTCATTATCCTACATGCACATTTCTGGTGTATAATTAAATATTTTGAAATAAGGTATGAAATTATTCAAAATAGAAATTAGCAAGGCAATTGGGAGTTAAATTATATACCGTATTTCAATATCATTCCTCTGTATGCACAGAATCATCTGTAACAATCACGGTGAAACAATAATGCATATTATCTGGCAATCACAGTCACTGCAGCTAATGATTTCATAGTCAGTTCTATTACTTACCATGTATTGTCACACTGTCCATTAATCGTATAATTAAGGCTCTTGTATAATGAGACCTTAATTCTTGTCTTGTACATTCAACAGAAGCAATTCAGATTTAAATTTGCTGGCTTTTACAGAGCTAGCAAGTCAGCATCAGTGTTTCATCTTTAAAAGTCCCTATTTTTAAAAAAAAGTTACTAACTTTGGAGGCAATATCTCTGTCTTTAGTTATAATTGTTATCAATGTCATTTTATCCAGTAGCAGCAACTCCACTTGCCTTTTGAGCAATACATTTTGGTAAATACGTTACATTTAAAATAAAAATGGCATTTCGCATATTGACAAAAGTGTATTTTAGATCGCTCTTAAGCACGCACGTGACCATGAAGCGATCACACTTTGAATGAGTGCATCTCTGCGAGGCTCCTGTTCTCACCCAGTAACAAAACCTGCGTGTCCGAAGGCAACAGTCCGCTCCTGAGCATCCCGAGCAGACCACTGAGCCATTCCCAGACAAATGCTTTTTCCATGGCCGTCTACCCCTACCTACACAGCAGAAGTGCTCTGCCCATCACATGGACAATTCTCTTGGATGCTGACGACCCTGCTGCCTCAGGCCTGTGTCTACTCTGGAGTGACCCAGGCCTTGGATCTTTCTCTCCCTAGGCATAAATGAGGTGAGCATTTAATGAAAACTAAACCGCTTCGGGCTGTGGTGGAGTACCATCACCAGAGTCAGTCGCAGCAAAGATTGAGGAGAGCTGGGTAATCTCCAAGCACAAAGGCTCTTTAGACCTTTCCGTCCCCTTGGCTTTTTTGCTACAATTACCTTATGATAAAACAATTCAAGCATCTAAGAGAAACTTGAATACATGAAATATCTGCTAAAAATGTGCAATTGTTATTAAAATACTACTGTAATTATACCTGATGCCAAAGATACTAGGACAATCCCTAGATCATCCTAAGGCATCAGATTCAATTGTGGATGCACTTAAAGGGGCTTTATTTAGAAACATAAGTAATAACCACTGACCATGGCATTGGTCTTTGTCTAGCTATCGGCCTCTGTGCCTCCTAAGTTAAGACAAAGGGACACACACTCAGTCAGCTTTCTTGTATTGCACTCATAGGCTAGAAAAGAAGGGAAGGGAGAAGAGAAACACAAACCTTGGCTTTACTTATCATCAGTTGGAATTTCACCTTATGAGTCTTTATATACGTATGGTACTAACCTGACAACAGGGAGATGCTGCCAGAATATCGTAGGTATACATAGTTCCCAGCTGATGCCAGCTTCCATCCCATCGGGACTTGCACTTAATGCAGATAATTTTGTGAACCCCTTCTAAGCAGTCTACACAAACAGCATAGAGGTGCATAAGCCTTCCTGTGGACAGGAAAGACACTTCTTAAGGAGACTATAACAGAAAATTAAAACAGACATTTCCTGCAATGTGTTATCTGCCCTTTAGTGATAGAAATCACGCCTTATTAAAATCTTTTTTTTTTTTTCTTAAAAAACGTGTGAATGATAAAGTAAAAAGTGTTTCTCTATGGGAAATACATAGGGCTTGGCTGAAGCTATCTTCTATGGATCCAAAACTCAGGAATTAGTCATCACCCTGCCCACCCTCCCTTCCTCCATTTGCTGGTAGACCTTAGTAAAATATTTTATAAAAGGAGTTGCTTAAGCTCCATGAACAGATGCCAGATTAAGCTATATGATCAGCTGCAGTGTTTCCAAAACCAGGATTGTGCCCTAGCTTCCTCACCACCTGACAGAAAAAGCGGAGAATTGCTGAAGATTATTAGCAAGCTGGGTACAGATTCATTTAAAAACTTGCCAAAATCTTCCAGCAAAGAGGGAGCTGCGGACCTCTTATTCCTCATGGAAAAAAGCAACAGCCAGCAGAGCAATTTTCTTTCATGTACTTTTTCCTGAATGTTCATTAACTGTAAGTATATTTTAAAGCACTGTATGTTACACATACACAGACTTTAACATGCCGTTCAGAACTATGAATTTATCCAGCTCTATTGTGACTTTAGGCTCTGTGTGCACAGTGACTTTCAAAACCCCAGTTACATTGACTTCCATAAAAATCAAGCAGCTCAGACTTGAAAATGAAATATTTTCTCTACGTAAATGTGACTAAACTCACCAATGCAAAATCCAAGATGCAAATTTCACACAATACAAAAAGCCCTATGCAAATTACAAAGATCTGGCATCTAGATTATGCCCGATTTGTAGTGATTGAATCAATTTGTAGTTTAATAGCTGGCCATTAGAAGTGGGCTGACACAGAGTACTAATTCTGTCATATACCATATTTTGCACTGCTATGTAAGACAAAGCTAAGAAGTAGTGCAGCTGTGGATCAGCTACAAAACAGGACTGCATATAGTATGTGTTTATTTTGGATTGCAACTTGTGCTTTTTAGCATCAAAGTACTGAATACATCATAACCTGTAATTCAATGAACGCACACATTTTGTATGTCTTCTAGATAAAAGGGAATAAAATATTAACAATTTATGATTAGTCCATACTAGACACTTTCAAAATTAATGGTTTGGTTTTTAACTTGTTTTGGTTTTTAAGCCAACTATTTTAGAAAAATGGGAAGAAAAAACAGATTCTTCTTAAAATATATAGAAAAAATAAACTTGCTAGTATGAGCTGGTAAAAATTGAGTTAAAAATTGAGTTACTCCGCATTGGCATGTTCAGCTCTAGAAACTGTGATGTGATAAGACTAAAGTGCAAATATAATAAACTCTGTTCCTAAAGTGAACACTCAAGATTGGAGACATTCAAATAATTCCACGCACAGAAGTTTTGTGTTGTGCAGGAAGATAAAATAATTTTCCCCATCTGAAGTTCTGCACTGTTCCTGCACATCAAAATACTGCATTACCCCACCCCTTAATTTTCAGGATCTTTGTTATCTAGGAAATGAGGCACCCAATATCTTAAACATGCCTGAAATAAAGGAAGTTATTTTCTGTACTGAAGAGAAAATAACACCCTGGAACAGCACCTTGCAAGCTTAATTTCATTTCAAAGAGTACTTCTGACAATAAACCTTTTTACCCAGGACAAGGAGGTAAAAATTTTAACAATTAATTATTCACAGCAACTTGTCTGAGCAAGTTTTTCAGATGTATCATCCAATGGGTAAGCAGCAATTAACTAAAAAAAAGTAATTTCGCGGAGTTTCATTCTTAGTGGTAAACTTTAACAAGTGATGAGTTTCACTATTACTAAACCAGCTATTAGTACTGATAAAATCAGAACCACATCGTGCATGTCTCCCCACCAAAGCAAATAAGCATTGTTATCTCACATACATATATTCTGTTTATCCTGGAGCTTTTTTAGATTGTGTATTTGCCTATCACTTTTTCTCCTTAAAATACATTAGGCAAGACAGAAACAATAATGTTAGCATGAATACAGTTTAGTGACTTAGTGCACAGTGATTTAAGGAAAGAAAAAAAAAAAATACAAAGTCTGTTGATCAAAGGAATGTTACATAACACATATTATGACCATGCATGGGATATAAAAAAATTTATTGAGGGAAAATTAAATGTTAAAATACCTCTCGTTAAAGTCTTCCCAACACACTTATCAACATATAATTCTATGTTTTTGAACACCAAACTAGAATACTTTCTCTGACTTATTTTAGCCATGCTGACTGCCAGCAGGCTGCAGGACAGGTATGTTTTGCTGCATACTACCCCGATCACTTAGTTTGGGGCACAGCTTTCAGGAAGAGCTGAAGCTCATCCTAGCCCACATCCATTTGTTTCTCTAGGAGGAGAAAAGCAATACATGCCTTGGTCTCAACTCATCTCGGAGCTGGGACACGATCAGGATGCAGTCCAAACAGGCTGGAATTTGGAAATAAGTCTAAGACCCTCACTACACCATTGCTGCTTCAACCCACCATATTAAAAGCTTACTTTTACTATGTCCAACCTTTCCAGGCCAGTGTTAACATAGGCCAGACTATAGTCCTTTCCATAAAAAAAAATAAAAAATAGTTTGCTATAAAACAAAACTGATATTCCCTAGTCTGAAAGCAGATGAAAGGCATCTCATCTCACCGGTGGTACAAATATAACTTTCACCCATGCTGCAGCACAGCATGCTTAAATTAAAAAGGTTGTTTAAAAGGTTGATGTATATCTTGCAGTAAAGCTCACAATAGATAAATCAGCACGCACACGCTGCAGAAACAGATTGGTTGGAAAGCCTTCCCGTGGTCTACCTAGAAACCAGATGAGAAACCTCTTAGTTGTAAACCCAAGCACAAGGCACGGATCTTTCTACACAGCATTTGCTTTTTGTAATTCCTTCTAAGCGTTTCGATCTGATCCACGTGATTAATTTGGATGTGACTTCAAGCCTTACAGAACTGCTTAAAAACGCAGAATCGGGATGAAAATCTATAATGGGGGGGACAGGGCACAGAAGGCTGTTCCATTATTTAATGAAACCTAGCATGACTGACAGACAACCTGTACCTTGAAGGTGACAGGGAACATCATATTCAATCTCATCGTGTCTCGATGGGCTAAGGAACAGGGTCCCGTCCACCAGCGGAAACTGTTCAAACACTGGCAGTGCCCTGTGGCATAGCGCACAGTTTACAACGTTCCTGTGGCTGGCACTAAGAGCAGCAAGGATGAACTTCCGAAGGTCCTCCCCTTGGCCCACCTGGGCATCGTCTTCCATCCGCACGTGGAAAGTATTCAATTTATGCCTGGGGATGTGAGTAAGCAGCTCAGACAGATCGAGCCTTCTCAGAAACTGCACGGGGGCATCGAAGTGTCCTGATCTATGGGCCTGCAAGCCAGCCGCCCCGTAATCAAAATGCGCGTTCCTGAACATGCCCCCACCAGCCATGTTCTTCTTATGGGGCTCCAGGTGAATGGCGTTCTTCAGGAACTCCCCTAAGTATCGGGAGGAACGAGGGCCGCTGAAATGCGTGGGGGCAAGAATAGAGTAGCCGGTGGGTGGGGACTGGCCGGGAGAGACACAAGGCGAACGAACGGTGTAGCTACCACCCATGACACCCTTCTCCTGGGAGTTCTGCCTGTCCATCGAGTGCCTCCGCTGGAGGTCATTACTCAAGCCTTTCTGTGGCTTGTTGGCCGGCCTGCCCTTCTTGGCCTCCTCTGCCGACTCTGCCATCGACCTTCCCGTGCTCTTCTCCAAGACTGATTTTTTCTTCTTATCATCCTGCATCCGCTTCACCTGATACCAGTCAGTGTCCTTCTTTAAATGACCCTGCCCACACCGACAGGAGCAAAAGCGAAAAGCCAGGTCATATCCCTTCTTTGTCCACATGTTTTGGCGACACTGCTTTTCATTCCAGCTCCTGGCTCTGCCAATGCAATTGAACTGGACAAGAATGCTGCTTTCCCACTCATAGAAGCACTGAAGGTGCATCCAAGTGCTGTACGGACAATGCTCGTTGTTGCATATAACCTTCTGGTAGTCATCCTTCTCCAGGTCCACCGGCCTTCCAAAGCTACAGATCAGTGGAGTAGCACAAGGGGCTTCTGTGGAAGATAAAACAGATACATTAAAGACTTAATGGCCCACCTATTGCAATACTTCTTTAAACACCATGCCAAATATGCACGCGAGCTCTCACTCGTGATCCGTATTATCAAAGGGCCCACAAGCAGTAGCTCTGGGCCAGGGAAAAAGCAGTTTTTGCCAAATAAAGTTAAGCACGTGAAAGGAGATACAGAAATGAGGGAATAAAGAAAGAAAATTACTTTACAGTTTGTTTAATATTCAAAGCTAAAGCACCTCAGAAGCATTAGCCCTCCTCAAGCGTTTGTGGATACCGTTGCAAGGCCTTAAGAAGTAAGGAGAAAGCTTTGTGGATGTTTCTGCGGGGTTGCTTTGAAGCCTGAGAGGCAACATGGGGAGAACACACATAAGTGTTTGTTTGAAAAACAAGTAGGCAATACAGCCTGGCTTTGCAATCACAGGGAGAGGTAGGAATTGATCTTTTCTTTGGGACTGAGCAAGAGACAACAGCTAGGGAGAGGAGGAGGAAGCAGAGGACTTTGAAAAGCAAGACAAACAGCTTATGTTCCTAGTACAAAAAAGAGGGCCTTCATTACATTGCTCAGGCAAATATAGACTACACTACTATCACTGACCTCCTGGATAGCTAAATTTCACAAACCAAATAGTTCTGCAACACAGACAGGTTAAAAAAAACAAATACCACGTGGTCTTTTATCAGCAAAGTAGCAGCCTTTGCTATATCCTTGAGCAAAGAACAGTTTATTTCAACTCCCTCACTGCAACGGTATCAGCTTCTACACAAAAATGCTCTACAAAAAATGTTCTGCATTTATGGACCAATGACATTTTCCCCTCCCTCACCGAAGTACCATGGACTACATATGACTCCCATTTCTGGCTGCTCAGTTGCAGCTGGGAGGCACACAAAGGACAGGAAATTTTCAGCTGGAGTTTCTATTAGATCTTAAGAGTTTCTAATTATGAAGTTTTTAGATGCTTACTCAAGTATTACAAATATTTCTCCTCTGTATTTCTGACTTCCTACTTCCTCCGCTTCACCAAAAAATACTGTTCCAACAGCGCTGGCAGGCTGCCTTTTAACCTCTGTATTGCTGCATTAGCATACTAGCAGGCTTCTTCAGGGTCTGCCATGGTCAAGTGCTGTCTCACCCCGTGTGAAACAGAGCAAAGGCTCCCTGTAGTTCCCCAGTCTCAGCCAGAGCTCCAGGACTTGCAAAAGAGGTACACCGAGCCTTGTGGAGACAGGCTGCCGTGACCCGGGGTTTTTTTTCCCTAGGACTTTAAATTTCCAGCTGATAAGAAGGGAAAAAACCACTACTCAGTTGCATTGCTTTTAATCCCGTTCTTGTCACTGCCAGCACAAATAATACAACATAATTTGCAGCAGGATGATAGGTTTTACACTGCTACGTTTACTTTTACTCAGACTCTCAGTAATAGACACGCGACCCATCATCACCTGTCCTACAGCAGCAATACACAAACCAGATGCTTTACAACAACAGATCTTTGCCACACTAGTGGTTTTGCCCCTTCCCAATAAGTTTTTGTTAAAAGGCTATAAACAAACAAACACAAAATCTTCAAGGTTACCTTCAGTAAATTCAAGATTACAGTAGCTCTTAAGATTTATTTGCCCAGAAGAGAAGGGCACAAAGAGCACAAGAAAATTTTCCCAAGCTGTTCCCTGGAAGATGCCACATCCTTCACCTCATTTCTCTGCCTCCGTTTCTAACGCCAGAAGCGGCACAGTTGCAAAGAGAATTTCCTGCAATACCTGTCCTTCAGGGACTGGCCTGCAAACTGCAAGCAAAGCACATTCCCAAAAACATTCTCTTAAAGCAAAAAAAGCCGATTTCGGTTCAAAATATGGACTTGTTCAGTCATTAAAAAAAATTACCGAATTGGAGAGAACAGAGATAAGAGAGGCTTTCCCTTAGGGACTCTTTGGAAGTTCCTTCTATACATCTGACACCTATATTCTTACTAGTTGTCTCAGGTCTCTGAAAAGCCCACTAAGAACATGCAGATTTGGAGATGTCTTTGAGAAGCATGAATTTTATTGGCTACCAATGACTAATCTTTCTCCATGTTTTTTACTGTGTATTATTGAGTATAAAGTCGCTGGCAAAGAGCAAAAGTGAATGATAACTTATCTGGTCTGCAACAAAATCTGTCAGTTTACCAGTTCAGGGAGTCCTCCCACCCATTCTCCCAGACTGCAAGTCACACTATGCCACACCAAGCATCTCTGCAAAGTTTTTCTTCGTTGTCAGTCATTCTTTCATCATATTTAGAGCCTGAAAGTATAGTTTGCGATTACAGGATCCTTATGCAATTTGTCTCAGAGAAGCCAGTTAAACTGAAACTATTAAAGGCAAGTCATCAGAAGTCAGATGTGCAGCAAGATACCGGAGGTCCCAACACGAACAGTTCTCACTTATGCATTTCCTATATTCATCTATTTTGGTACATATTCCTTTCCACCACTGCCAAGAGGCAGGAAGAACATGCCAAAAATCCACTTATGCTCTCCCTGTGTTTCGGAGTGTAAATGTTCTAACAGTTGCAGGTATAATTAGAGCTGACAGCCAAGAAAGTTACTATACAGACAAGTTTAGAGATCTCCACTTTACAATAAAGACTTTACACTTCTTCATCCATACTGGCATAGTTAACTGACTAAAAAAGAAAAGTGTTTCCTTGATTAGCCTTTGAACATGTTTTTGGGTTTGGATGCAAAATACGTATGATCTCTAGCTGCCTGAGAAGTTTACAGCCTCTTCATTATGTGGACAAAAAAATGAAATTAATAAAATAAGTGGCTGAAACACAGAAAAAAACACCATAGCCTGTGTATTCCACAGAACATGTCCACAATTATCTGATTATGAACACGCACTAGGTGTCTAGAGGCTATTGTAAAGGTGATTTTCCAACAGATTTTTTTCGCCCTTTCCCTGGTTGGTCAGTGGAAGGACTGTGGAATGGGATATTCTCCAGCTTCTCCTTAAGAACTTATGGATGTCAGATCACCTGAGGAACCTCCCACACGGCATAACTACGAGCAAGAAAAAGCTTCAAGTTTTGGACAGCAATGTCTTTTTCAACATTTAAGTCAACTAGATGACTACAAAGTTTTCAGACGTTCCCCCATCTGATCTTCTGTCTACTCAGTGTGAATTGGCTGGTCACACAATCACCATAGCAAAAGCAGGTCTAGAGCAGCTGGAAGAAAGCAATGGGGTGAACAAGAGCCTTCCCCCATGCAAAAGACTCCACCAAATTGTTAAATGGTGGCACTGAGATCGCTTTGGAAAACATCATTGCTAAAAGGAGAAGCTGGTCCCTACTCACATCTTCTGGAGACTCACTTGACATTTCACTACTCTCACTGCAGTAGCACAGGAATCACTCTAGAAAACCAACAGGTCTCTCTGCCATGTTGCCATGCTCCACAGCAAGGTTCATGCCATGCTAGTCAAAGCAGCTGCTTTCACTGATACAGGTTTGTTATTACAAAGTCTGCTGATTCAGAGATGGCCTTGATAAAACCGCGACAGTATTTCCACAACAGAAACTGAAGAGCCCAGCACGGCTAATGAAAGCTGTCTCAGTAGAAAGTTCTACCACTTCTGTACTATGCCTGTATTTAAGAAAGCAGAAAACTCCACTACCCGAAAAGTGTATAGAAACCTTAAGCCAACATTTGGTTCTGTCTAATATTTCAAATTCCAAAAGTCTATCTGTACAAAACAGACAGTGCAGGACTGAACATCCCTTGCAGACTTCTCTCCATTCATGTCCCCTGCCAAAAATAATCATGCCACATGTTCCTACATAAAGAATAAATGAGAAACAGAAAACAAACCTATTTTTTGTGCAACTTTCCCAGGTCACAGCAACAGACTTGCCTTAGGAGTGAAACAGACAGCATTCAGATCACTTAGTATGGGTGCCACATTAGCAAATGTGAAGAGCTCTTCCCATCAATTCACACCCTTGAAAGTGCTCTGAGTTATTTAATCATCATTTTATAAATGAGACAAAGCACTTATTACAGAATTACAAAACTTTAAAAATTCTTGTTATCAAGCCCTTCCATTTCCCATTAATGAGAAATGCATTTTGAGATTATTCTTCAAAAAGTCAGAGCTAGAATCATCGTCTTAATGTTTTATGATAACAGTACAACAATTACTGTCAAGAAAGACAATAAAGGGGATTAAATAGAAATTCACATGGCTAAACTACCCATCCACACCTGCAGCCTCAAGCTGGTTTGTCACCTAGATATAATTTGCTTCCAAGTAGCTAATAGTTCAGCAGATTTCTGGTTTCCAAAGTTATGAAATTGAACTTCAGGAAAAATGGAAGATTACCAGGTATCAGAGCACCATCCATTCTCCCAGTAGACCCTTCTGAAAGAATGCCTAAATGACCATAAAAGTACCTCTCAGTTTCAAGATGGTTTTCACAGCCTAAGAGAACAAAACAAGACAGCGTGCAGTTTTGTGTAGCAGAACGGCTTCGACGTTTAGACACAAGTGCACAGCTGTAACAGACAGGCTGTCAAGTTGCAACTGCAATTGCAGGCAGCTTCTTTCAAGAAGTTACATTTCCACATAAAAAAATGTTTTCTCATACTCCACTGTAGTGATTTTGATCAGTAATTCTGAAAATAGTTGCAAGGGGCAAGCACATAAATGTCCTCTAAAACAAAAATAACATACATTATTCCAAACATATGTACATTTGAGCAAAGTTAGGTCATTGTTTAAACAAGGTTATGTTTTATGTTTGACAGAACTACCATAAAATTAACTTTTCCTTCAAAAACGAGAACATGACAGAAGACTGCAAGGAAGCTGGTTTGGGTGTTTGGCTTTTTCTCAGTTTTTCTCAGTTCAGGTTTATAAACATCAATAAAAGCCAGGAATAGAAACAGACAGTTGAGATAGATCTCCTTCAACAAAAGGTAGAAACTGGTTAATGTGGCATTTTTAATAAAAAAGAAAGAGGATATATGAAGACCACCCTTCCCATTTTATGACCCAAACGAAAGCAGCAGAACAACGGCTGCCTGAGGAACTTCTCTCTGGTGAAGTAAATGGAGGAGAATGTTGTTTACTTCTGTTTACACACCAATAATAAAACCAAAGATGCACCCAGTAAGCCAAATGCAATGACTCCACAGCTTCAGTTTCATGACTGCTCTCATTTGTTCCAAGTCCTCAATGCAGACGCCTAAAGCAAAATTCGCTCTTCCCCCGCCACGTTCCCACATTATCCATTGTGTTAAGCACCAGAGTTTTTCAGTCAGTGGACAGAAACAGATAATTATTTCCTGTACTCATCAGCGTAGGTTTTAGCTCACCGCACAGACTTGCGATTGCTGGTAAAGCTTAAGGGAGGTGTTAAACATGTGAGGCTGGGGGCAGAGGAGAGAGAAGCGCAGTGGCTGTTGGAAGAGGCAGCCCTACTGTTATCTTAAAACAACTGTCAGGCGACAGTAGGTTGTTATGGAACTGGAAAAAGAAATTATCAAAAAAAAAGGTAAGGTCCTGGCACTGGATCGGCTGTGAGACACTGACTATGCCTTGCTTTTGGTCTACCGTTACTCTAGCATGACATCATCTATGCCAAGGACACTTTACCTGCCAGCACATTACCTAGGCCAGAAGAGTACCTGTGGGACACATACTTTGCAAATCAAGCACTTTAACCTCTACCACCGCTTTCCCATGAACAGTGCTCTCTTCACAACCCTACACAGCCAGGAATTGTTCACTCTGCCAGCGTGAACCAGAGCTGAGTCATTTCTGTGGAAGGCTACTCCTTACCAACCATCTGCATGAATCTTCTCAATTTCCTCTGCCATCAGCTTAGCTTTATTTTAATTGAAGTCATACAATATTATTGTGCTAATACTGTAATGCAGCTGTAGAAAATAAACCACCAAAACAACAACGAAACAGACTGAACAGAAAACTTGTATTACTTGCCCAATGTGTTTGCTTTGGTGAACCGTGGAATACAATCTAACATGCAAAAGATTACCAAGATGTGACAAAATGGTATTGCCATATGCATAACTGGTTAAACAGTACAAATAATACAGCGATACAGAAATGATCATCCACCTTCCTAAGAGCCTGAATGCAGCAGGAAGAATGCAATGGGAAAAATGTTTTACAAGTGGATCCAAAAGGCAGGCTTGGATCTTCAGTGCAGCAACAACAAATAACAGCCGATAAACAGTGAGAGAAGTCTTTCAGAACAGCTCGGCTCATGGCTTATATTGATAACACTCGCTGATGATGACCGATGTCTCTCCAAAACTACTTCAGCAATCTTTGCAGACTGATCAAGATGAAAGTCCCCAGTCATTCTCCAGGAGGGAGGGGAAAAAACAAGACAGCAGTACCTGGTAAGCCGCCTAAAACACAGGCTTTCTTCTGTGTCACGAGACTCCCTCTTACATTTTTAGAAAGAGAAGCCAATGTCAGTCGTCCATCTTCAGTAAGCAACTGAGCTCAGGCTGGCATGACAGCCAGCACAGACCCACCTGATAGCTTTCCACACGTAAGCGCCTACATATTGACAGTTACATGCCAATCTGGAGCTCAGTCCTACCCCCAAGGGCCAAGTAGCTGCAGCCAATATTTATGCTCAGAAGGGACTTAAAGACACCAAAGCCATAAGCAGCCTGGCTCTCCTTGGCATGCTTACCCTATGAGCAAGATGTCACTAGTTTTATCAGGTGAGGAGTCACCTTCCCCTAGAAAAGATTTCAGGTAATTTGGAGCTGCTAAACCCTAGCTCACCTGAGAATTCAGATAACGGGACTCCTGGAGGGCTCAGTAGGTGCTGGAACCGTTTCCATGCACTTCACTTAGGCTGACTTCACACTTGGCCTCCAAGGGAGTCTCTTCACCAAAAAAAAAAATCAAAAATGAGAAAGGCCTAGCAACTACACAGCAGTGGGAAGATGCCATGGAAATCATAAAGGCTTAACTCATACCTGCCACGTTAACACCTTCTAACTCACAGCACAGTCAGAGCTAGTGCCTGTTTATGAACTCAGCAATTAGCACGTGATACAAAGTCAGTTATCTGTGGCTCTTATTCAACCACCCACTCCCAGCTCAGCCATCACCTCACCAAAGTAAGTCAGAAAGTCAGGAGCAAAACTGTACCAACTAAGGAGGATAAGCACTTACACGTGCACAATAGTTCTGCAGTTTGCTTACACAGCCATCTGTGCTCCAAGCTGGACCAACTGCCTACACCGCTGAAACCCATCACGAGAATTCACACGGTCTTGTAGAAGTCACCATAATCTGTACAGTTATCGTGTAGCCAACTTCTTCCCATTTAATACCTGTCGTCCAAACAGAGAACAACTCAATCACCAGCTCTGGCTTTTGCTTAGGATGTACGGACCCTCTCTGCACAGGAGAAATCTTGCCCTGGCTTGTGCCATAATACCCTCAGTTCAACTGAAAATATCACCAGTTCACCATACCAAAGAGAACAGGCCTGAGCCTCTACCTCTATCGGCACCAGGACAACTAATGCCAATGCACTCCTGGTACTCCCACGTGAATTCCGAGTGGACTTAACCAGGTCAGGGACAGTTGGTCCTCCGTGCCACAAGCAGTCCTGCCCGGGCCAGGAAAACTCCTCACACTCCTTGGTGCAGGGTGGATTTTTCTGGTGACCTCTATCATGGTGAATGCAGAGATTAGTGACTATCTCAGGACTGGTGGGCATTGCCGTGTTTTGAACATTGGCTGTTGCCTTGTCCGCACATGAATCATCCTCACAGAAAAGCATTTTCACCATTAAATTCTCTCCCTGTAGCCTACCAATAGCTTTTAATATCTCGAAATATTACAGAAAACTAACCCTGGTGCCTCGAGAAACAGACGTCCTAATAACT
>JANHGO010003882.1:0-26118 GCA_024606505.1 Aquila spilogaster | reverse complement strand
AGCCGCTCCTCTCAGCCCCAGGACCCGGGGCGGCAGCGGGGCCGGGGCCGAGCACCAGCAGCCGGCCCGACACCCGCGCACCGGCGCCGCCCGCAGCTCAAGCTGGGACTCGGGGAGGCCCCGCCCCCCGCCCCACCCATTGGCCGCCCGAGGACCGACGGCGCCCGGCGGGGCGGCGGGCTGCGCAGGCGCAGAAGCCGTCCGCCTGGCTGGGGAAGCGGGAGCGCGCCAGGTGGAGGAGGGGAGGAGGAGCCGCCGGCCGGGCCGAGGCGGAGGCGCCACGCGGCCGCACGCGCGTTTACTCCCTCCGCTGTTGCGGAAAGAAAAGCTCGGAGGCGCACGCCGGCAGCGCCGCCGTCCCTTACGGCGCAGAGTGGGAGCTCACCCGGAAAAGGAAGTGCCTCTCCTCTGCCCCCCGCGCGTCTCCCTAAAGGCGCCTGTGCCTGTTCAGCGCTTTAATTGGCTCGCTGTCCCGCGGGAGGGAGGGCCACGCATGCGCTCCGGGCAGGGAGGCGGCCTGCGGCCTTTGCGCGCGCATGCGCGGTGAATGTGGGGCGGCGGTTGGTCCTCCCTGCGGTTCCGCGGCCTCGGAGGGTTTTCTGCGCACCCAATGTAAAACTTTCAGAAAGTTTTCACTTTCCTGCCGCTCCCCTGGCTGCCGGGGAGGGTTCCTGCTGCGTAGAGGCGGGAGGTCCCGGAGCCAGGCCCCGGTGGAGCTGTAGGCCCTGCCGGCAGGGATGGGCTGCAGTGGTGGGCCTGGAAATGGCAGACTCTGGGTGTGCGTCACCACGGCAAAGGTGGTTCTAGGCAATAAAAAAAACCTTTGGTGGTCGTCATTGTGGGTTAAATAGTAGTCTGTCCTGTTCTTTGTTAACGTGATTTGTCTGACGCCCCTTCAGATAGGTAGAACTGTTAAAACCTGCAGGCTCCGGGAAAAGGCACGTGGGTTTTGATGGTGTCTTTTCAAAAGGCATGGAAGTCCAATGGGAGTGCAGGTTCACAGATTTGCAGCTCAGTCTGGAATTGAACTGGACTTAGATGGAGCTCTGGGGTCTTTTTAATTTGAGTGAGCCGATCTCTAGGCCGTTTTTCAGGTGATCTGGATACTGCGCAAATGTCTGGCTTTGCTTATTTCTGTGTATCGAGATTAATTTTAAGAGTACGATCAGAACCTGTAGTTCATTTCCTTTGAAAATATGAATGCTTCTTTGTTTCTCTATATCTAAGTTTTTTCCAATTGGAGCATTATGTCTTGATCTGACTGGGAAATTAGCATTGAAGAAACATTTAATAATAGTGTTCTTATGAGTAATTCCATTATATAAACTGAACAATTGCATGTTGCAATAGAATTTTAGCTACAATATACTGTACCAACATAAAAGTGCATGTGTTCATATATATGTGCAGGTATATTTATATCCATGTATGTATTCCTAAACATTGTCCGGTTTTGCTCATCCTAAAATTCACTGGTAGCATCAGAAGCCATTTTGGCAGAGTATTTCTGCAATATCTTTTGTCACAGTGGATTAAGGAAGTTCCCATCTTCACACCACTTTTGAACAATTTTTGAATTTTAAAGTTCTTCCATTTTGCCTTTATAATTCTGTGCTTGGTGATTATTATCACAGTGCAAGTGAATGCTAAGAAGATGTTTCAGAAAGCTGAACAGTTACTAGAAAGCCACATATAATCATGGATGTTGCTAGGTAGATGTAAGAAAATGAAGACATTGAAGGATTTGCAAAAAGTAATTCCTCACTCAGGATAAATAATGGGTGAAATTCTAAATAGCTTTGTGCATTAGACATAGCTTCTGCCATCAATAGCCTGTTCTAGTTAAATAATAACAGCAGATGCTGTAATGTAGTTCAGTGTTTTCCGGTGAAGAATTAAGTGAAAGAAGGTTGATACACAATATCTGCATCAATATCTCTTTACAGATGTGCGTTCAGTCATGTTCTGAGATCAATCATGTTTATCACAGTTGAAACCTATGCATGTGAGATAAATAATACCTGTGTGAACATTAGTAGAGTCAACAGGAAAGAGAAGGTAATGCGAAGGGGCCGCATTTAAAGAAAAATGAAAATGGATCTAATTATGCAGTCATTAAAAACATACGCAACTTTGCAACTGATGTCAGTAAGAAAAGGAGCTGGCCTAGGTTTTATTGTTTACATACAGTGGAATATTGGAATAAAATGTCATGGTCCTAATCTTATCTGAAACACTGGAGTTTGTGAGGTGTAAAGTATTCGTCATAATATGTTATTATTTGAATTTAAAGTCATTATAAATGAAATACAAAATGTAAGCTCCACCTGTTGGTGAACATGTGGGATTTCACAGGATAGTTTTTACTTTGCCCAATTCCATAAGAGCTTTACAAGAAAATAATATAATGGTGATTTTTCTACTTAAAATCTGAAGAAATTGAAGGAATATAGAGTGGGTCTTAGGAAGAGCAAGTGTGAAAATGGCATGGGATGAATCAGCTTTGTGACCAGCTGAGGCATCCAGACTGTTTTAATTCTAAAGCAAAAAAAATGACAGTTTAAAAGTTTTTCTCAGTACATAAAAAATGTTATGTCAGAGCATTGTTTTAATAATGCATTTCATACTTGATTGTCACCAAGGCTGAGCTTTTTCATCTCACAACCTCAGGTCCACTCAGTCTTTGTAGACAAATATTGTTCTGTCATAGTTAAAGTACAAGCTCTTCCTTGATGAGATGCACAAACAGAAGTTTCCAGGTATTTCATGTGGCCATAACTCTTACTGTAATAATAACAAGATATAATAGATTTATATTTAAGTACTTGAAAGAAATGCAGCAATCTGTGCTGATGGGTCTACCTGTAGAAAAATTTTGGTAGAAAAATCACTTGCTAAAACAGTAATTCCAGTTTATAGTTGAAATGTTTTCCAGACTCCTAAAGTCGCTATAGGGGTAGTAGTGTATGGGTTGGAGAGTGAAGGTGGCCCCTAAAACTCACAAAGGGAAAGTGGATGAATTAAGCCTTAACTCGTCACATCATCCGGTCATTTCTAGAAGATGTCTCCAACAGCGTCTTATGTATTCTGCAAGAGGAAAAGTGAGCCTTCCCAGCTTTCTTCTGTTCCTTCTGCTTATTCCATCCCTTTCATTCCTTTGCAAGTTATGTAGGGCCTGCAGGAAGAGCACTTCCTTCTTATAGTCCTAACAAAGTTCACAGGAGAAATGTGAGAAAAAGAAACTGGAAGGAATTTTTCCGTTCCTGCAAATGCCTGGCATCCACCCTGTGACTCTCCAGCCTCTTAATGGAAAATGCTTTCTCCCTTGATGTGTTGGAATTGTCACTGGAAGGCTTTTCTAATTACATATGTCAAAGTTTGCAAGAAGAAGAATTACTCTAGCTATCATGTCACATTTCAGCCTCTGCCATTGTTAAGAAGGTGGCCTTCTAATGGCCTGCATGCTATATGTGAAAGGTTTGTTTTCCTGAGTTCACTGTTCAGAGGAGAATCTTGAGGAGTCATTGTGGTACCACGGACAAGGCAGTGACCCATAACTGGGGAGATAAAGATTTTGTTCCCAACTGTCCCAGTGATCTGCTGTGTGATCGTTGTGAGGCACCGTGCATGCCTCTCTACGTTCACTGCCTTATAGCCGTCTTACCTGCTTTGAATGTAAGGTCTTTGGCGATGGCACTGACTTTCTGGTATTTGTGTAACAACAAATGGTTATGAGCATCATGGTCAGGACAGTCCTTAAGTATGTAGAAAGTGGCTGGAATATGGAGAGCACTACCATAAATAGCAATAATAAAACTTTAGTGACCCCTCAAGTTAGACTTTGGGCAAGTACATTTTGATGCTGGGGCTTGGCCCAATAGTCTATTAAAGACATTTTTAATCTATTTTCTTTCCTTCCTGCAGGGTGAGAGCAGTTGACAAAGAAATAAAATAATACAGAATTATGGAATGCTGGTGAAATACTTTGAGAATGTCAGGAATCCACCATCTGACTGACTTTGTCATTCAGTTGTGTCTTGACCTTAGAGACAGAGCCTGCTAATTTTGAAACCAATGAAACATCAGCACGTTTTCCACGGATCAGACGGATGTCAGGGCAAGATAAACTTGGGCATCTGAAGCAGATCAGATTCAGGTCCTGAGATCAATTGTGCAGAGACACCCTTATGGGGTCACTTGAAGTTCTTTTCTTGACTGCAGCTTCAGTTCAGGTTCACCTGCCAGCATTGCAAGGGTTGACACCAAAGTTGCGGCTGTACTTATGAAAAACCACGTGCACCAGTGGAAAGTTCCCACAGTAACTGTGGAATTTCAGTGCAATTTCAGTTTTTAATTTTACAGACTTGCTGGGCTCATTCATAGATACTAATTACTGGTTCTATGTTCAAGTTGTTACAACTTAAAAATAACCCCCTCTAAAAGGAAGTACGATATCACTGACCTAAAATGATTGTGTTGCTTGGCATTATTGTTGCTAGTTTTATGTTACAGCATAATGTTGTAGAAAACAGGGTTCACAAAATGCTCTTGAAATGCCACACTCCATTTGAATTCTGAGACAGAAAAATCTATTTGACAATTATTTTACATCAACTTAAGGTAAATAAGATGACAAGTTGTAAACGGCCAGATTGCATTGAAAAGTGACAAGGAAGTGTAACGCCAAAAAGAGGTTAGATAGATACAGAAAATCTTTTCTTTTCCACCCTGCTGGAAGTATTTTCATACCACAAGGCTGCTATTCTTCAGCTTGTTCTCAAAGACACTGTTTTCTATTGTTTGTTAAAATAAAATGTTTATTATTTCTATTGCACTACCTCATAAGGATCCTAAATAGATTTTAGGAGCCCATTGCACCAGGCACTGTACAAACAACATTGTGACTGCCCTCCCTCAGGAAAACTAGTGCAACCAGATAAAGTGCTGAAGAAAATAAATTGGCAAATGGGAAAGAGTTTAGGTAAGATAACAGCAGAGAGATGTACATTTGCATAGTCACAGTAATTTTAGAAGCCACAGGCTGCAAAAAAGTGCAAAACTGCCATGAAACATCTTCAGTATTAACTCTGTAGAGGATCTGTAAGATGGTTTCTTGTTCTTTGATGGTGGAGGCAATGCATTTTAGAATAGCTTTTTTGAACTAAACGTTCTGCTCAGTGCAATGGTTACATTCAGTGTGAAATAAAACAGAATATTCCTACATCCATTTCTTCCCCTAGAGCAAAACAATGCAGTTTTGGGAAAACCTTCCCACTTTTGTCAGTCTACCACAGTGGATTCACCAGGCCACATTATGATCAGGAACAGTATTTTCCTTGTTACCACTTCAATAATGTTGTGTAGCAAAAACGAAACACTCAAGGAACAAAGACTTCCCATTTACAGAAAGTCTGGCAGAAATTTCTGTCCAGACTGCTGAGTTCTTTCCTAACATAACTCAGGAAGTACAAAGATCCATGGCTTTCAGTATTGCCACAGCAGATGTCTAAAAATCATTATATTTATTTTAAAACATTAGAATGTCTTTCAATGCTTGATTCTTCTGATGTGCCTTTTGATCTGTGAGCCATTTAGTCTACTCAGGTCACATTGTCAAGCTCTAGCTGTAGCCATCCACACTAGAAAGTTTAGTTGACAGTTTTGATTTCCACTTGATCATACCATTCTAGGTGCTAGGGCATTAGAAAGCGTATCAGTTAATGCAGAGTTTGGGGTAAATTTCAGGAATGCCAAGAACAGGAGAATCAAGACTAGTCTCACTTACATTATCTGGTGGCCTCTGTAGAAATGGGATTTTCACACTGCAAGTAGGACCCAAACCCACACTCAGCACTGCAAGCTGCTGCATCATTATCACGCATTTATCATTGGGAATTTTACAGAATTGTGAAACATTGGTGTTTAGTGAGCTTGGTCTTGTTCACCCAACACCCAGGTCTCCATCTTGGAGAATGTTCCTATGAGGGTGATAGTTGTTTGCATCTTAATTAGGCTCTCTGGCAGAGTCTTTTCAAAATTGATGTTCCAGTTTTAAGCATTAAGTATCCCTAAGTTAAAGAAAAAAGTTGAGAGTAAAAGTTTTCTCACTACTTGCAACAGCTCCCACAACAAATTTCATTAGAAGTATAGCATACCATATCAACTGAAACCCAGGCTCTTATACTCTGTGTCATGAAAAATGAATGCAAAATTACGTGAACCTCTGAAAGCGCATGAAATGTGTACTATCATACAGGTAACAGTGTTCTATCACCACACTATGTCAGCGTTTATGCCGCCTTCGCAACAATCTAATTTATGTTCTTGTAAAACCCAGCCACAGACTGGGAGCAGCATGGAGCCTGTGGGAGGAGAGGAGATCACAAAGCAGGCTCTGTCCCTGGGTTTTCCTTTCCTGCTGCCGCATTTTCTGCAGGGCAGTTTAAAAACATATGTTTGCCTCATCTAGACTTACTGGACAATGTGTTAGAGTTAGATGAGGTCCTTGAACTCCTCCTTCTGTGCTTATGCCAGGCAAGTCAGTCACTGCCTGATCCCTCAGAAATAAGTGGTACTTAAGTGCCTAATACCTGTGGTGGGTTATTTATGCTCTCAGAAAAAGTGATATTCAGAAAGAGTGCAGAGAAGAAACCTTTCAGCTTCAGCTCTCTAGCTTCTGTCTTTCAAGTACAGAGGTGGGAGAGGGGTCTGTGAGCTTGAGCATGGAAGGATTTCTGTCTTCAAAATGCTGGAAGGGGGTTTACAAAATGCAAAGGCAGAAGCTTCAGGGCATGAGTATTGGACCAAGCTCTCTGGCCACTGGGTGCCACTCTTGTTCCACGGCGAGTGAACCGCACAGTCTAGCAAGGAACAAAAAGTTTACTGACTCTGCTGTATGTCCTTATGTCTAGTCAGGCTGCCAGAATACGAATGCCGTATAGCCCGCCTAGCAGAAATAAAAAGCAGAAGGTCAATGATAGACGCTTACAGTAAACAAGAAAGGAAGATTTAGCAAGTAAAATCCAAGCTACAAAACCTGGAGGTTCAGGTTTACTGAATATACCACATGAAAGGGTAGGTTGTTAATCACAGTTGCTCTGCTTTTTGGGAGTTCCTAAGTGGGCTAGGTCAGAATTTGTATTTTGCTAAGAAAAGGGTAAGAAGGCTGATTCAAAAAACTATTTTAGAAAGAAAGCATTTCACTAACTGTTAGATTTTAAGTCATTTTTTTGTATCTAATGCAGCTGGTACAATAAAACGTAGTGCCTCTGTTTAAACCTTGACCTGTTTATATCATTAGGGTGCTGTAGCTATTGCAGCATTCTGACCACGCATTTCTGAGGTGGCAAACAACCACCACGGCTGTGGTGATGAGTATGGGAGAGTAAAGCTAACTGGAATGATTTCTTGGTCCAGACTAAGGGAAGTACTGAACTGAAATTAAAAATCATCAGCAAGAAATTGCTCCCCTAATCAGCAGTGTGAGTTTTTTTCTAAATATATTGTGCTGAGGCTTTACCTGGCATAAATTGCTACAATTCCATTAAAATCGTAGTGACTGCGCTGATTTCTAACAGGTGGGAATACTTTTTAATTCTTTTATGTCTTGTTAGTTTGATTTGGTTTTAAACCAAAATATTCTAACATCTTTGAAAATACAACAGTGATCTGGTCACTTCCAGATATATTCTGTCATACTGTGATAAGAGAATGGAGGTAGATGGGAGATAGATAGACTGATTTCTTTCTGGTCCTTCACTTGTGAAACTCTTGTTTGAAGTTAATTTGGAGCCACAGCTCCGCTCAGACTGCTAATGAATGCATCTGTTTGGACCTGTGTATTAAATAGACACTATTCAATATTGTATTCAAAGCTTAGAATGGATTTTTTTAAATTGTAGTTACACCCAAATGTCCCCAACAGAACTCCAGCGTGTCAGAAATTGTACTAACACAGCGGAAGATATGACCTGTGTCAGGAAAACCTTGCCATGTGAGTCCAAAAGAATAGGGAAAAGTGGATACTGACAGATTAAGAGAATAAGGAGGCACTAAGTTAGTACTGGTCAGCATGACAAGCTGTGGTCTCAGCAAGGCAGCATTTTTTCTGTAGCATCACAAAAGCAGGCTCTGAAGGGTACAATAAGGGAACTTTGAGGATACTTACGGGAAAGGCAGAGGGGAAAAAAAATCAAGGTACTTCTTTGAAACATGGGCTGCTCTCATGAACCAGCTGGCCTCTCAACAATGAGTAAGTTTCCAGGAAGCAGACTCGGGAATCTTGGTATACGGGCAAGTGAATGTGAGGGGGTGTGGCATATGTTGCGATATAAAAGGTGAAGCGGTAGAAGATGTAAAGGGAAGAGGGATCTGGCCAAAGCAAGAGGTAGATAGATATGTGGTGAAGGATAGCTATAACAAATGGGACAAGAAAGTGTTCGTTTATGAGGCCCAGAGAGAAGATGGTTTCAGTATGCAAGGTATGAAGAGTTGAGAACTGGATGAGAATTTTAACTACAGGAGTGAAAAAGTATCTTACAGATGTTGTGCAGAAAGATCTGCAAGACAAAGGTTGGGAATGAGGCCCAGTTAAAGGTCCAAGGTGATAATGATAATATGATTATATGAGTATATGGGAGCACAGTGGTAATATTGTTGGCAGTGATCAGAAAAATTATTGCTAGGAATTTGCAGGAAGAACATTTTAAGGCAGTTTTTGTCCAGACCATGCCATCCCAGGCCTCATTCTGGGCGCACAGATACACACTGGTAGCTTTAGCTCTTGCCCCCTACTCTTAGCACATGCTAAGAGTGAAGTCAGAAGACCAAGATTGGAAAGCACTTGCAAAAGACGCCATATACTTGATAGCAGGAAGAATTTGGGAAAGTATTTGAAGGATAGGAGGAATCTAATAGGACTAAAGCTGTAAATGAGGAGGATAAGAAAGCTTGGATCTGGCTATGATCTAGGACAGCTGAGCATTAGAGGAGATCTAACGAAGATTCAAGGTTTGTTGCTCTAAGTACCCTGGAAACTGTTTCTGTGTTAAATAAAAGGCTTTAAAACAGTTCACCTGGGTAAGTAGCTCACTGACTTGTGGAGTCACACTAGTGAATGAGAGATCATAAGGAGAGTGGAAATAGGGCACTGGGGGACTTTGGGGTGAAGATAAGTGGCTTCTATTTGCTGTGAGAGAAATGGAGACTTCCTTTTTAAACCCACAGTAACTAGGCTGCACAGGTTCTAAATACCTTATTAGATATTACTAAAACCTGCAGTCAATTATGTGACACTGTTGGAGAAAAAGTCCTCAGAGACTTGAGGAGCTCTCTATGCAAGGGCTTAAGGTGGTGTAGCAAGCTGGATGTCTGAATATCCATAGTATCAAAGTATCTCATCCGCAAGTTATCAAACCATTCCATCTAGCCCTAGCAGCAGGATGTGGAACAGGTACAGCTGATATAGGGACTAGAAAGGCAGTTAATGTAACTCTTGGTTTTCAGGAATAACAGAGCTTGCCAATATCTATTCATTAACTCAAGATTGTTTTTTTCAATGGCTATTCCCCATGTCTCTTGCATTTCATCAGTTCGAAGCATCAAATTGGGTCAAGTTCTGCTGCTTTGTTTTTAGTACCCTTCTAGAAATCAATACAAAATGCAGATATTACAAGCTAAAACAATTGGGACTTTTCAAAGATGCTTAAATGAACTATTTTCCGCAAATACTTCATGTTTGTCTTTGATAACCACCTCACAAAGTTTTTTCTTACACTTAGACAGTGATTCCTTATAGTTAGAAAGACACTCAGCTGACATGGTTATAAACATATCTGACAACTTCTTAACCAGTCATGTAGCTTCCTCTTTGAGATCTATGGTAGGTTTTCTCTGAGGAGTCATTTAAGTCCTCTGCCAAGACGCATATTTGAATTGTTAAGGTTAGTTTGGACAGTGCAATCTTGAACTTAAGACATCTTCCCTGTTTTCCAAAATTGCAGTAGACTATCATGGCCACATTTCCCTACTAAACAAATTACTTTTTCAGCTTCCCTGCTCACCTTGGTATCTCAAATGAGACATGACAATTACTGACAATTTGTTGTTGTTTTTCATCAGAAAGCAAAACCTGATCAGCTTTTTGGTAAGTATCACTCAACACTGAATTACATGACTATTGAGAATACTGTGTGGCATGTAGGTTCTTGGCAAAGGATCCAACTCTGTGCAACTTCTCCTTCAGATTGAGGATATATCAGATCACATTTTTACTTCTGGTCCCTGACTTTTTTCTGCAGGTTCAATATTCCCTGGTGCTACCTAATGTGTAATAATGGAAAGGGAGAAAACTCTGTAGATGACCCTGAGACTTGTAAAACTGCAAACAAGAAATACAGCAATGTCTTTAAAGAATCGCAGAATTGTTTAGGTTGGAAGGGAGCTCTTGAGGTACTCTAGTCCTGTGTTTCAGTTTGTGCCCATTTCCTCTTGTCCTGTCAGTAGGAACAACTGAGAAGACTCTGGATCTCTTTTCTTCATTTTCTCCCATCAGGTGCTTATACACAATGATAAGATCCCCCTGAGCCTTCTCTTCTCTAGGCTCTCTCAGCCTGTCCTCTCATGAAAGATGCTCCAGTCCCATAATAGTTTTTGTGGCCCTTTGCTGGACTCACTCCAGTAAGTCCATAACTTTCTTATACTGGGTAGCCCAGCACTGGATGCAGCACTCAAGATGTGTCTTGCCAGCACTGGGTAGAGGGGAAGGATCACCTCCCTTGACCTGCTGTTCCTAAAGCAGCCCAGGATGCTGTTGCTATTGAATGATCTTGTCTTACAGGGAATCAAGATCTGGTGTTGGGAAGCCCTGATCCCTTCATTCTGTGCTATCCTCATCAGGATGTCTGCCTGTGGTACTGGGAATCCTGTATGGGGTAAACTGGCATCTCACTTGCCAGTCATCTGTAGAGTGAACTGAACAACCTGGTGACCTCGCTTGGAATTTTGCCTGCCGCAGAAACACAGGTGGTTTTCAAGTCAACCTGCAGAGACTGTTTTTCCGGACTGTTACCCTCCAGTGATCCACTGTTCTGGACATGATTTTCATTGTTTTGAAGCGGTAAGAGGAAAGGACGGTTTCTTCTAGGCAGTTATACAAGTGTACAGGACTTGATTAATGATCCATAACAGAAATCAGTCTCTTAGGCCCCAGTTTCAAGCTTAAACCTATATGCAGCAGGGTCACAGCCATTTGCCATCATCACCTTACCTGACTTCAGTATCAGTGTCTCTTTGGCCACATGGTGGGGTCCACAGCTGCATCCCATAAACATGCCTTGGGCCTGTTACTCAACTTTGGGAGTTCTGAGTTGTCTGCTACCTGTGTACTTCCCATTGTAGTCCTGGAAGCTCTCCAGCAACCTTTGAGATACAGCTACAGGTAATCAACATGAGGGAACCATAGACATTAGGTTTGTGACTTGTTCACAGTGAAATAAATTAAGGACCTCTCCTTTCTGCTAAGGTGCTCACGTCTCCTAAATCACTTCTGTTATCTGCCATGATTCCCAGTGTATGTGGACAGAGAAAACTAGGTGCAGCTCAGGAGGGCGGGCAGCCTAGAAGTTCAGGAGGAGTTGACAAACTTAAGAGCTCAAGACCTTAGGCTTTTGGCTCTTTTGGTTGTCTAAAGCCCAAGTCAAAATTCCTATCAGTTTTCTGCATGTTATATCATTTCCTCAGGGCTAGAGACATTGCTGGAAGCAAAATTTTTCTTTGCATGGTGCCAGATAGAAAGCTATTGCAAAATCAGTGATTCAACAGAGGAACAGGCTTCTGGGTAAGCGGCACAAACTCCCGAGCTGCAGTGATGTTGTCCTGGATATGAGTCTGAAAAGAACATTTCCTGCCTAAATCATCATCAGTAAACATCTTCACTCACATTGCTACAGTCAGGGATGGCAGCCCTATCTGTGCCACCCACCATGCCAATCACACAAAGACAGCCCGTACATGCCTGGGGCATTTAGGGGCCTCACAGATCACTCTGAAACATCTGTAAAGGAGCTGCTGCCATATTAGCATTCTCTTTCTTTGTGTGCCACTACCTTGTGTGACCTATCTGAGCCCAGTCCAATAGCCAGAAAAAGAATTGTTGCTGGGCCTCCATGTGCTTTACAGCCTCCTGCAGCTCCTGCTGCCCTACCACCCATTCTGCGACTGACCGTGTCCTCATTGTCCGTGTTTGCTCCACAATGGGACTGATCTTCATACCTTCTGACTATGACTAAGGATTGGCAAAGCCATGTTGGTTTGAATTTCACAAGCTGGCTCAGTTTACATAAATCACAACAAATCCAAACACCAGGCAGAAGACACTAATCCTCCTTCAGGGCAGCATGAGGAAGCCTTCCAGCTATTCCTGGTTGAGGGCAAACCCATGCTTCACTGAACAATGGTCTCTACAAATGCTGTGCCTCCTGTTGTGCTTCCTCTGGCCCTCCCTTTCCCTTGGCTTCTTCCCAGTTACAATGTGCTGTTTCCCAACTCAGTGAAAGGCCTCATACCTTTGACATGGGTTAGTATTGAAAGTACTAATCTATATATGTCACATATTTATGTCACATAGATGCCTGCATTGTATTGAAAGTCAATGTGATTTAGTCTCCTAACTCAATTCCTTTTGAAATGTTACCTTTGATAATCCCATGTATTTGATGAAAAATCCAGTTGTAAATATAATTTTGATTTAGTTGATAACCTAGACAAGTAAATGTTATGATTTTCAGCAGCTGTAGCATTGTTTAGAGACATTAGCAGATGTGGTTTTATAGCCATATACATCTGATCATCCTCTCCCAGCCTAAACACACATTGAAATCTCGTTCTTGTCTATTTCAGAAAGCGAAGTATCCAAACAAGAGCAGCTAGGAATGCAAATAAACTGGAAGAGCTTGAAAGCACTGTCATGGACAATGTCCCAAGTTACAGTAATTTTGCAAAATGTGAAAGTAACTTGCAAATATTCCAGGTTCATACCCTTTGTAAGAATGATCTGTTCTGTTTCCCACTCCTAAGGTAAAGGGATCTCCTCAATCTACCCTTGGTTTTTATTTTCACGTTCTTCCAGACATCTGCACGGACAAATTATTCTGGTTAAAAAGATTGCATAGTTCATGCTGTCAGCGTCGCCATTATGCTTTGGATATTCAACCGCTTTACTGAAGCAGCTATGTAGGACTGAGCTGACAAAAGTACCTCTTCTAGAGCTTCCAAACACAGCTGTGCAAGGAGTAACTCTATGCAGATAATTAAAGGATGCTTTTTGCAGAAAGCTTTTTTGCAATATAAAGTCATTCTGTATTTAAATATCTTAGGTCATCTTTGTTTTTTAGGAGATTTTCACTTTAATTGTTCATCTTTTCCCTTCCTGTAGTGCAATTTAATCGTGTGCTCCATCCTTTTAAAGTGACTGGGTGGAATTTTAAGTGGCAGAATACTAAAAAAGTAATTCAGCTGTGGAGCTGCTATCATTCTGATGGTTTGGGTTCAACCCTACATGAGAGCATTAATTAGCTTCAGTTCATGAAGCAAGCTCTCAATGACTGAATTTCTAGATTGATATTGTCTTTTAGAGTAGTTTTCATTCCTCTGCTTAACAGTATGTCCCAGTGCTCTGTGGTGTTGGCAGCTACTGGAGTTGAACTTACACAGTAAGGTATGAATTACTTTTTCCCCCGTCAAATTTATTTTATTGACAGGGAATTTTGAAAATTCATAGATCCATTTTCTTTGATGAGCTTTGGATTTTTGTACACTAGTTCACACCAGTCAAAAGAAATAAGATAAAATCAGCATAATAAAATGCCTTCTGTTCTATTCCTCCCATCACAACTGCAAACGTTCATAAATGTTTTCTGATTACTTCTGCAGGAGGTGAAGTGTACTAAATCCTTCCTTCCCTAGCATTAATTTAATAGAAAATATTAGTGAATAGAATGAGAAGGAATGAATTTACTCTTGTAAATAGTATTATTGCAGACACAGCTTTAATGTACCTTTAAGCAGGGCAATAACCAAATACCATTAGTCTGGATTACTATGGAGCCAATAATAGAGGTGATAAAGAGTCGGGATGAAGACTTCATATCTCGTTCTCTTAGAATTTATTTTAAGCTGTTAATGGAGGATAGGCATAAGAAATAACCAGGTCCACCTTTGCAATCTTAGAAAATTCTCTAAGTACAAGCAAGGTAGCAGAAATCAGAAAGCAAACAAATGCAGTGTAGCATCAAATGGTCATAAAGGGGATAAGTGCATCCCAGGAAACTGAAGCAGAATGTTATTTATTTACCTAGCTTTATTATTTGTTATTGTATATTCTTGACATGAAATATTTAAAGAGGAGCTTTAATACACTTGAAAATTTTCTGATCTGTCCTACATGAAAATGAAATCTTGGCTTTCCTGACAGCACATTGCTGTGCTATGTGGTGTTTAGCTGGATGCTGTTACTATGTGAGGCAACAAGCATTTTCCTGTGCTCTTTGCTCAGAGCAGGATCAGCCTTGAGTCCAGCATCAAATTCTGTACTCAGATATTTGGATAATATCGCTTAGTAGAAAACCCCAAATCTTGTTTCTTTTCTGATATATACTATTTTTGTTTGTTTGTTTTAAACCTCCTATTTTATCACAGAAATCACTCATTGTATGCCAGAGGACCTACTTTTCATGTAAATACTTTATATCATACATATAATTCTAAAAGTGAGCAAGCATGTATCGTGCTGGTCCTGGGAATCAAAATACCTGCATTTCAAACCGTGCTGCCTAATAACAATATTAACCATTGCCACTAAAAAGAAAATAATTCAGTTCAGTTTTATGTTAATTCAGAAAGCTCACAGATATTTTTAAGGGCCATGTCAAATATAAGTAATACAGTTTATGGGAGAGGCAGATTGCTGTAGCAGTTCAAGCAATAGTCTTGGTCCTGAAAGGCTGTGGTTTAATCCTTGTTCTGCCATTCCTTCGAGAGCTTGAGGCAAACCACTTAGCATTTCTATGTCTCAGTTCCCCATCCAAAACTGGAAGTAATAAATTTTCCACCTGACAAGGATATTATGAGAAAACATACATTCAAAACATTTTGAACCCTAAAGGGACCACTACACCTTTTACCCTTGATGCTTAAGTAGTAGCAGCAGCCAGTAATTTGAACTCAGTTACTGAGCTGCACCAGTAATTTCCATTTAACTGAGCCTAACTTGTGTCTGGCTAGCATGGCTCTTCCAGAGTAGTACCCAGGCTTGAGTGGGTGATAGCAAGAGATGCAGGATTTACCATTTCCGATGGGGCCTTCCAGTAGCTAATCACCTCCTCTGTTAAAAGTGAGTGCCTTATTTCCTATTTGAAATGGTTCTTGTTATGCTTTAATATGCTAGATTAAAGAGCCTGCTAGTGCCTATATTTTCTCCACATGAAGGTACTTGTACACTATTATAGAGTCATCTCTTAATCTAATTTTTGATATGCTAAGCTGATTGAGCCCTTTAATTACAAGGTATTTTCTGAAGTCCTTGAATACGTTTGTGGCTCTTTTCTCTACCCTAATTTCTTAACATCCTAACACGTACAACAGAACACTTTGCAATATACCAGTATTAGTCTTATGCCTCCCATGTACAAAGGAACAATTATCTCTTTTGCTGCGTTATTTTACTAAGTGCGTGTGATGAGATGTTTGTCTAGTAAAGCCTCAATTTCTTCTTCAGTGTCACTAATTTCCAAGGTCCAGCAGTATGCCCTGAGTTTGGCATGCCTCCCATGTCCTGAGATGTGCAGCTTCTCAGTTGCCTGTGTTCAGACAGTTTTTGTTTGAGTGACTGCTCTGTGACATTGCGCACTTGTTAAAGCTTTTAAAGTATTCAGAACGTTTTTGGTGATATGGGCTATATAAGAGTTTAGAATAAGATAACCTACCTTGTATCTTTGTTGAAAGTGGTTGGCAAATTATGCAATATTTGCTGAGGAGTAGAGGGGCAGAAAATGGAACGAGTAGACAGACATCATAATTGCATAAGTCTTATTTCTTTAGGGAACTACATTATAACCAGTTATTATCGCAAATGCAAATCTAAGAATTGAGATTGGTCTTAGTTGGCTCCCCAGAACAGGGCACAACCTATTTCATACCCCTATATAAGACAAGATTTATTTGGAGAGCAAAGCCAAGGAGATTCCCAGTTTCTTTACTAACCCTGTGAGAAAAGTCTCTTCCAATTTAGGAAAAACTTCCCTGTGGAGACATTTGGTGTCTCGCTTGAAAAAAGCTCTCAAGACATGGGCTGAGCCTTGAGCATGTGTCTAACCCCCCCTGAAACAAAAAACCCATCTTAAATGCTTTCAACTAAGCATGAGCACAAATGTTCTGCTGAACTGGAGCCTGGTGTAGTAACATTAATAATATAATATATATTATACATATGGATATAACTGTGTCCATCCACAAAAAGGTGTCTCCCCACTTACAGACTGCATTATTGAAGGCTGTCTACATGTGTAGCAATAAGAAAATCAGCATGTAGTAAAGCACTGGCTATTTCATTACAAACAAGTGAGACAATTTGAAGTGAATTAATTTTTTTCCTTTAAAGTTCAGTGTTCGATATTTGCAATATATCATTGTGCACTGACATTGACTAACTGAGCCAAATTCTACTGTCCTCATTTTGGCAAAACTCCAGTTAATTTCGTTGTCTGGACTCCAAAGGTCTGGTTCTGCAGAATGCCAAGCAGATGCAGTTTCTTTTGGTTTCACTAAAAGCTCTTTCAGCTCAGCACCTCCCAGCATCGGACCATTTTTAAAGTGTTTTCAGGCTCCTTTATGAATGCATAATGTTATAGGAGGATGATGTACTTGCTGTAATAGAGATAGGGTGGCCAGCGTTTGCAATTATGCTTGATGTCTCTTACTATAGATACATCTTTGTAACGACGACCACAGCTTCCATTACATCATAAAATAGTCAATGTGCATTCCTGTCAGAGAAATTGTAGTTGGGCATGTTTGTATTACACAAGGTCCAGTTCAGTCAAATCTAGCTGTTCTCCACACGATTTATATTTCAAGTAAGGTCTGTGTTGACCAGTATCACAGCATACATTTGTTTGTTTCATCCTCAAACCTTTGATATTACATTCAAAGTTGTCCAGCTGTGCCTCTTAACTATCTTCCTTTTGCCAGCATGGCAAAGAATCTAAAAAAGGGTGATCTTAAATGGCTAACTCTGCATTGGTATGCGTTCTGTGTAGCTCTCTGAATTTCCTTAGCAGCACACAAACTCAGAAAATTGCATGGATATTTTACTAATATTAATGAGCAAATGGTGGGCACTCTTCAATCTAAACATTTTTATCTAAATGTAATGTAATTGTATCGTAATGTATAATTAATGAGTGTGATGTGTTGCAGGTTGATTAGGTGCCTGTGACCTTTTGAATTCAAAGTTTGTCTTTCATTTTTTTAACCTTGATCAGTTCCTGGAAACATGAGAATAAATACATTGTGCTTGTTACAGTAAGAGGGAGTTGTGGACATCAGCTTTTGTGAGATCTAAAGCAGATAGGTTTCTGCAAATTTCCTGTGTGCATCCACACCACTACTGTGTGTTAATTTGGGCTTGTGCGTGCTTCCTTACCTTTGCTCACAACGTCCCACTTTGTTCAGGTTTTTGACAGTAATGATTTCTGTAAGGGTTTTTGCAGCCTTGGACAGCAGCAAGAAGAAAGGTGTTGCTTTTGTGCAGAGAACCCCTGTCTCAAAGCAAGGGCACAGGCCTTTGCGTGGGACAGGAGATTTAATGTTCAAGGTAGTGATGCTGGGGAATGGTCAGCAGTAGGCTGGAGACCAGGACTTCTGTCTCAGAGGACAGGCTCATATCTGCCCCCTCCTGCTTATTTGTGTATATCCACGGAATAAAATGTTTAGATCTGCGTATTCCTCATTTGGCCAAAATAAAAAAAGAGAAAAGCTCTTCCCAAATCCACGTTTTTTGCTTAATAGAAGCTATAAGACCACTGAAAACCAGGCCTTTTATTAAAGTGCATAAGTGCTATCTTATCTGTGTACCTTAAGGCGAGTGTGACTAAATTGTAAGGCGAGCGTGACTGTAAATTGTCTTTCATATTCAGAATTACTGTACCAGAGAAATGGTCTCTAGACAAGAATCAAGACAGTCCGGTAGTTTAATAGCTGAATAATACAGATCAGCCTTCAGGACCCAACCTTGAGCCTGACATCAGTCTTCTGTGCATGAGCTTCAAAGGAAACCATATTTAGTCCTCTAGGACAGTAAAAAGATTGTTTGAAGTTAGTAAAGCACATATGTAAGTATTGGCAGGCTCAAGGCTTTTATCCTCAATGAATACAAATGTCTTACCATGTTAGAAGTCATTATTGTTTAGAAATAATAGTTGCAAATATTTGAAGCAGATAGCCTTTGAAATATGCTGGTTTGAGTGGTTCATTATACTATACAACTTTTGTTTGTTTCTATGTATTCTGAAAGGGTATTAATATATCTTTTAAAGAGTTTAAACCTTTTCATCCTTTCTTGCTTTTGAAAGGAAAAAAGTGTGTTTCCATGTCAACTGACACATTTGTTCACATATATTAAGACCATTGTGTAACTGAGATTTTTTTTTCACTCTAAGATATGATTTGTTGAAGGTCAAGAAGACTCCTGTTAAATAGACTTAACTGGTTAGAGTTTTAAAATGCAAATCATCAGTCCACTGTCATTCGAACATGTTCAGTAACATGTAAGCAGACATTCTTGGAAAATGATTCTTTTTGTGGCTGCAGCTTTAATGAAATGGGCACCCGATTTTATTCCACAGAAATGCAGAATTTCTCAGACAATTAAGGGATCACACACAAAGAGTTGGAGTTGCTGCTGCAGAATAGATAACCTGACTGAGGTGAGAAAGCCTCAGCTCAGCTGGTTTCTGGCACTAGGAAGGTTTAGGCCAGCCAGTCCATAGTAGAGTGCCCTCCACCTTGTAAGTGGTCACCGGCTGACTTCACGCCTGGTATTTGATTGCCTGAGAAGTGTCAGGAGAAGAGACGAAGGCCTAGGGACAATTTGCCTCTACTGCACATAGTACTGCACCTTCCAGTCCATCGCCTGCTATGCTGCTTTGACCGTCACAGGTTTGCATTCCTAATTACTTGACTGACTGTGCATGTTTCATTTAAGCTTTTGGTATTCATAGGGCAAGCTGGGTGGAAGCACTGTCACGTTTTTCTTTTCCTTTTCTCTGTTCCTGAAGAAATTAAGTTGATTTTCCCTCCAAAAAAAAAAGGAAAAAAATCACTGAAATTGTTGACTAGTTGAGATTATAAAACTACCATGTCATTTGGTTTACTACTTTTCTGGAGCAGCTGAGCTGCCTTTAAGGCAGTTCTTATAAAATCTTCTGCTAATCAGGAGTACTCAAACCTAGGAAAAGTTTGTCACTTTTTTGCAGTTAACAGTATTTCCTCTTAACCATTTAATTATATCTAAAAGCAGGAAAGAAGCAGGCAAGTCCTTATAATGGTGATATGGTACAGGCACTGTATGATGGACCTTCTGTTAAGAGTGGCAGTTTCTGTTTAATCTTTCAGTGTAAACTAAGGAGCAAACTTAAATAATTTCTACAACATGCATAACTAGGGAGGAGGGGGAGGGGGGGAAATTCAGAACATATAAACCCATGTATTTCAATTTACATTACTAGTGATTAAACTTAAATTATCATAACACAACTTCAATCATAATAATACCACTCTTTTTATTGTAAGAGACAAAGTAATTAATCTGTATATTTACAATCCTTGTCTATGATTAGTTTTCTGTCACAGGATGTGGTGAGTCTGTGCTGTTATGACTATATTTTATTTAATAATATTTTCCTACACAGTGCTGAACACTTCCTGCTGAAGAAGCTGAATGGACAAATCCATGAAGATATCTTTCATTTTCCCTGACAGTGAATGATGTTTCCATATATAAACATAATAATAGAGTCATTACATATGCACTCACATTACCATAGCTGCTGCATGCTCAGTGGTATTCAAAACAAGGCAGGAAGCCAAATCTTCCTAGTTCCTATTTTGATTTAAATTGTATTTGTAATAAAGGGATTTTCATTCAACCTAAATGCAGTTTCATCCTAGTCCAACAAACCTCCCCACTTCTTTTTTTTTATTGTTATTATTTTTCCTTTATTCTAGGTCACTCAGTCCTGATACAAGTGAAATTCTCCTCTGGTGGTGATAACAGCAGCGCTACTCAATGAACTATAACAAGGGCTCTAAATGCATCTCCTGTAGCATACCACAGTGATTTGCAAAAGTGGGAATAAATCAAAGCGGTGAAGAGATGCCATGTTGAGCCAGAAGCTAAATGTTACATCTTGTTGCATGAGGCTAGGGGGAGAACAGATCCTGTTTTTCTGGCAGCACAATATCTTTGTGCTTGTTACCTCCGATCCAACCCCATTAAAACAATCATTCAGAGTCTGCAGGAAATTGTCACCTCTTTCTTTCATGCAATGGCAGCTGGTATTGGTGCCTACACACATTTCTCATTTCCTTCAAGATTTTCAACACACATAAAAAAAAGAAGCTTAATTTATATTAAAAAATGTGTCAGCTTACCCCGAGGCTCAGCACGGGCACCAGGGAAAAAAATAAAAGATAAATGCCTCTAGGTGAACTGGCAGAGGCTCTAATTCTCCACTCACTCTACTGCTACACAGTATGCACCGCATTAATCATTTCACATAGGCAGGCGTTTAAAAAAACTTCAACAATTTTAAAACAAAGATGCATTGCCCTAAACTTAATAATAATACAGCTGTATCTTGCAGAACAATCTCAGTTCACACATACTGTATCCCCTAATAGAAGAGGTATAAAATAATATGGGAGTCTTCTGTGACATAATTTTTATTATTCTGTTTCTTTTGTCTATACAGTTATGTCCCCTCTAGTGGGCATTTTTGCGTGTGTATAAGTATACATATATAATGTTGCCATTTGTCTTATTTGAGTGCTGACATACATAGGATGTTTTCTACCTCCCATCTTTATTGTGTGGCTGGGTAAATGCGTTATGTGATCCCAGTGAACTCTGTTATGCCTCAGTCCAACTCGAATGTAGTTTAACTTTCTGTGCTGGGGAATAAGGAAATATTTTTCTCACTTTTCTAGCTTACGTGAATGTTACAACATTCCCATATTTTTTATTTTGTTTCTCCCTCATTCTGGAATTGTCCTGTGCTCCATGTGCTTAACCGTGCTAAAGTCACAAAGATAAGTACAAATAATTCTTGAAGGTGGAAGACAACATCAGGTCTAGGAAGGTGGCAATGATACACTCAGACATCAAAGATGAGCAATACAAAGCTGTGAGGGAAGGACTGCTTTAGGGAGTAGGACCTATATCCATGGCAGCCCTAGAGCCAATGTGAGCTACGAGAAGATGAGTAAAGATTCAGGTTGCATGAAGGCCATTGTTTCATTGCTTTGATATATAAAGTGCTGCAAGGCTGGCTGACCTAACCAGCTGGAGACAGTCCTCTCTTGGAGAAAGCATCAGTGGTTGTACAGATGGCATGCATAGCTTTACGTTAGTCCCAGCATGTTAGAAGATGTGGCTCCAGGGAACACTCCATGGGCCCTGGATGGGTTGTTTGAAACACAGTTGTCAGACAACAGCATTTCCAGCAGCTCTGCAGCTGGCCTCAGTTGTATTTCAGCACTCCCAGCAGCTGCCTGACAAGGTTTGCAGAGGTGAAAAGATGACTTACTGTTTTGTACCTACCTCTCAGTGCTATCTGTGTATAACAGAGAACATATAACTAGTCTTAGTAACACAGTCTGTGACCTATAAGGAAAGGCTGGATCAGTTACAAGGCAGATTTAAAAAGAAGAAATGCAGATATGAATTAGGCTTTGTTAAAAATGCTAAGCAGCGATATATGTATGGGTGCATTTTGCACCCATATACATCATTCTTGAGACTGACAGCTTGGCATGTGACAAAATGGTAGGCAAACACAATTCCTCCTGCATCGGCAGAGGTTATTGAACAACCAACGAAACAAAAGGCTTTTCAGTATGATGGGGAACTCGGTGGGCATGGACCCTTGCAAGTCAACAAGTGGTTGCGCAGCTGGTGTAGACTACAGGGATCTGGCTTTTACAACCAGCTCTGAGACCTGCTCTGAGGATCAAGGACTGTTTAGGAAGAGATGGGGTCCACTGCAGTGGGGCAAAGACTGGCCAGCCTGTGATGTGAGCTTTAAATTAGGAATGATGGGGAGGGAGTGGATGACCAACAATCAACTGAGGAAGTGGTGGACTGTGGCAACAAGCAAAGTATGCGGGATGATGTGAACAGGAGAGATGTCGCAGTCAACAAAACAGGGCAGAAGGGGAGCCACCCCAAGGGTATCCACACAAAGAAGTGAGTGCCTACAGGACAGCTCCTACACCTCCTCTGGAAAACCCATGTGACTGGATGCCTCTTTGAAGTGCCTGTACACTAACACACGTGGCATGGGGAGGACACAGGAGGAATTCCATGCTTGGAAGGATCCCATGCAATATGGGCCTAGAGAGAAGAAGAGTCCAGGAGAACTGGATGATTTTCAAGAATCGCCTCCTCCAAGTTCAAAAATGATCCCTCTTGCTGTGGAGTAAGTCAAGCAAAGGTGGTAGGAGGCCTGCATGGATGAACAAATCCCTCCTAACAAAACTCAAGCACAAAAGGAGGCATACAATAGGTGGAAGAAGGGGCAGGTGATGCAGGAGGAATACAGAGACACTGAGTGTGCAGGGGTGAGGTTAGGGAAGCCAAAGCCCATTGGGAGTTGAATCTGGTGAGAGAAGTGAAGAGCAAGAAGAGCTGCTATGCATCCATGAACAGCAAAAGGAAGACTAGGAAAATATTGGTCCGCTGCTGAATGGGGGGGGGGCCTGGTGCCCAAGGGCATGGAGAAGATAAAGGTACTCAATGCCTTTTTTACCTCAGTTTTACAGGTAAGGCTGACTTTCAGAGATCCCAGGCTTCTGAGGCAAGTGGGAAAATCTGAAGCAATTCAGACTTACCCTCAGTGAGGAGGATCAGGTTAGGGAGCTTTTAAACAAGTCCATGGGAACTGATGGGATGCACCCACAAGTGCTGAAGGAGCTGGCCATTCGTCATAATCTTTGAATGGTCATGGTCATGGGAGGAAGTTCCTGAGGACTGGAGGAATGCAAATGTCACTTCTGTCATCACAGAATCTCTGAGCAAGGGGTTTGGAGTAGATGATCCCTAGGGGTGCCTTCCCAACTCAGTAACTCTGTTATATATGTGTGATTCTGTATCTTTTAAAGCCCACTCTTCAGTGCCCATGAAGCTGTGTGACATTTAAAAGACACCTGAAACTTTTTTCCACAGCTTCAGTTGCCTGTCTCAGGAGATCCATTTGCTGAGTGCAATAATTTCTGGACTCTCCTTAACATATCAACCCTCAGAACATATTAGCTTATGGCATGCACAGCCACCATCGCTGCAGAAATGGCAGGTTTAAATGGTGCATAGTTTGGCAGGGCAACAGGAATTTGTTGGACAGTGTGTATATAAAGAGTATTGCTACAGCACAAAAGGTGATGTGGATGTGGATGTTTGCGTAGTGGGAGTTTATAAGGAGTGCAAAATCAGAACACCAGGAAGGAAAATGCTTTGAATGTCTGGGCATGATTTAAACAGCAGGAATGTGAGTATTGCCTGTGGTAGTAGTTTGATCATACAAAATAGTGAGGTACAGTTCTAAATGTCCATTTTACTCACGCCTTTTTCTTCAAAGGTTAGTGGTTTGTGCTGGTTTTCACAGAGATGTAGATGGATTCACAGCATCATTAAGTAAGCAATGGAGAATCGGCCCTTCAGTTCTCTGAAGGAAAGGCTAAGGATGGGGTCCAATTCTTTAGTTGACATAGGATGGCATTTTTCTGCTGAAGTCAATGCACCTACTTCAATTTACAACTCCTAATATGTGGCCTGAATGCTGCAGAATGAGTAGAGGACAGGAGAAGGTGAGGAAAAAACACACAGTTTGGTAATACCTATTATATAGTTAAGAAGTACAGCCTAGAAACTTTCTTTGTTATAGTGAAACTGAACTCCTCTTGGATCAACTGATGAATATGAGTTGCATGTCTTTTGAAGGGTCTTAGAGAGAGTCTTGGGTCCACAGAAGAATACTCCAATACTGTTGCTGTAATCGCAATAACAACAAAAACATGAGAGTAGCAGAGTAAATGGATAAACTGTACCTTTTGACTGCCTCAGGCTTTGCATCTTTTGAAATGGCTTTTTGAGAAATGCATTTGAAAAAAATTGTGTTACTGTCATAAATTATTACAGTATAATTATTTTAATACTTTAGTGTTTATTATGTCTTACTGCGTTATTTATTTGGATTGCTACATTAGAGGTCACAAACTTAAATGGTAGTTCTTTGGTTTTAATCTTCATATTTTTTTAATCAGAGAAGCAAACACACTGCTCGGGCTGAAAATTTTCAATGCTTTTTCTCCAGCTGAGTTATTTTTTTTTTTCTAAAAAATACACAAAATTCTCAGTTACTTCTGAGTTTTCTTCTTTTTTTAAATTCTTTTCCTCATTTTAACACTTTTCTGCCTATGGGCCATTTTTAAATGGCTGATTTAATAACAAAATTTGTAAATAGGTAGTTCTCATAAAATAAGAACATGGCCAATGTAACAAACAATTGTGTTCATAACTGCACAAGTCTGTTACAGGGAGCTGGAAACCTGGTTACTTGCTGCGAAGTGCCTTAAAGGACTTGCTTCTAAGTTCACAGCACATATAGCTTTAAAACATATATATGTACACACAGATACACACACGTACTGTGCTATGGGGGAAAGCTCAATCAATGTAAACACAGTGCAAGTGACAAGTGAAAGCATGAGTTTCAAAAAGTTTGCTCCTGTAAACTTTTGTTTTTCACTAAACTTCTGATTTTGGTGCCCAAGCCATAGTCCCCAGAAGTAGTGCCCATATTGTTCTGGTGCTCGATTGCACTAGGTTTAACCTGGAGTGGTATATTCCTGCTGATCTGCTAAAAGACACTGTTGCAGCCAAGGGAAACTCCATGGACCTAGGTGCAGGGACCCAAAATTTAATCAATTTGTAAAAGCTGGTTGTTCCATCACACAATGGAAACTCTTGAGTTTCTTTGCCTCTTGAACCTTCTGTAACTCAGGGCAAGAAAAGGTAGGGCATTTTTTTTCTCATAAGGAATCCTTATTTCATGCGAGGTTTTCTTTAAAAGGTTCATCATTGACCATGAACATAGGCATCTAGATTCAGAAGCAAATGCAGATTTTTCTGTCACTTTAGCACTGGATTTCTAAGGAACTACCACAAGATCCAGTGTAGAAAGTTAATGTCCATCTCCCTCCCTGAGCATCAGAAAACCAAATTTTTCTCAGTTGTACTTAACAAAAGTAACAAAAAGTAATGTTTCAACTATAACTTTAAAAGCTCTGTTTATGCAGTAGAACCCCTATAAAAGGTCTTTCAAAAATCATATTTTCTACTCTTGGCCTTTTTCTATTTTTAATCTTTCATATTTCCTGATTGTATTTATTTTGACCTCCATCAAGTGGTTTCTCTATTACTGTTATTTTTGCAATTTTATGGTATTCTTGTAGCTTACTGTATTCTCTTTGATCTCCTCCCTTTCAGCTTTTTCTTGTGACTTTTTCATCTTAAAAAAAAAAAGTTTTCTTCTTTTTCATTTTGTATCTCTGTCTCCCAAGTGCAAGCCTTTATTTTGCATTAGCAGGTAAATGTTTGGAAATCATAGAGAGTCACAAAGATTCTGGAATTTTCTACTGCTGAACACAAAATATTTCAAATTCTTGCTTCAAAGGCTTTCAGGAACAAAGAAGCTTTTCTCAGACCACTAGCGAATCCACCAAGTTCAAATGAACTGTCTTTGCCAGCAGAGATGAACTAATAACAGAACAGCATAGTCTTGCAAGAGT
>JANHGO010003881.1:0-26121 GCA_024606505.1 Aquila spilogaster | reverse complement strand
CATTTTATTAGTGTTATCATTATCATTATTAGTTTCTTCTTTTCTGTCCTATTAAACTGTTCTTATCTCAACCCATGGGTTTTGCTTCTTTTTCCCGATTTTCTCCCCCCTGGGTGGGAGGGGAGTGAGTGAGCAGCTGCGTGGTGCTTAGTTGCTGGCTGGGGTTAAACCACGACACTCAAGCAGAGAGACAAATTAACATGCAGACAAGTGAGAAATGAGCCAGGCAAGGAGCTGGATTTGGGACCCTACTGGGGCCACATCGCTGTGCCACAGCACCCAGCTCATCAAGGTCTTGCCCTGGTCGCTGCTGTGCCACCCTGGGGCAGGCACTGCCCACAGACCAGGTCCTGCCACAACTTGCCGCGGTATTGCTGTAATTATGCCACTTACAACCTTTCCCCACCACCACCCACAGCAATAGGTCTCCTTCAGGGAAAGTACAGATAAACTGATGACAGGTGTCTACTTCTGTTAACAGTAGAGTTGATGAAGGCCATAAATAGAAATCATTTTTTGTTGTTTTGGGGGGGTGTTGTTTGTGTGCCCATAAGCTTGTTGTATGCCTGGGACAAAACATGCTGCTGCACGGCAGCACAGAAAGCAGAGTTAATTGAGTTACATTTAAGTGCAGCAAACAGGATGCTGTATGCACAGGGGGATGACAAAAGCACTGGAAAACACTGGTATCTGATGTTCTCAGCTTTTTTGTGTGTGTTCAGAGCTGGGTGTAGCTTGTTGCAAAGCACAAGATGACGGAACACTTCACAGAAATGGCCTCATAAAATATTCAGTCTCCTGTTTTTGCCTTAGGTACAATCTGCACATTTTCCATACAGTTGCAGCAAGAAAAGAGACGTGCTAGAGTCTATTTCTCATACATTTAAAGTGTTTACACTTTAAATTTGAAAGACTAAAAATGCAGAACTACTGACATAATTTCTGTTAGAAAGTACATTTACTCTGCCTGGGATTTTGCCCAGGCTAAACCAAGAGACTTTTGACACTAAAACAATAGAGGAATCCCCCTCAGGCAGACAATGAAACAGTGTAATAAATAACACAGAGAAGGTTGTAATTGCAAATATTTTTTACATAATATATGCTAGACGTAGTTTTGCTTGTATGACACAGGCCCATACACCCCAAATATGAATTGATCTAGAAAACAAGTGTGCATCCATGTAATTTTTTCCTTCAAATAATTCCAGAGCCTAAGTTAATTCTGCACAGGAGCACAGTCACTCGCACACTCATGTGTGGGAAGAGGTCTTTCAGCACAGCCTCGCTCTTACCAGCTGATGGAGGAATGCAAAAAACCCCAATTGCTGGATATGAGACTGTGGATGTAACATGGCTGAACCCATGAGGATATCTCTCCCGAGCCTCTCGGTGACTCATGCAAGAAGGACATGCTGCTAACATATTCCATTACATGCACACACACAAACATTACGATAGTGTGAAATTGCACTGATATTACCTTTTTCAGGATTTTACAGTTTAACAGAAATGCTGCTAGGCGATCAGCCTTAAAGTGGAGCAAGGATGGCACCCAGTGGCCAAACATATTCATCTCAGAAAAACGTTTCTCATCTATTTCCCATTCTTCACTTTCTAGAGTTTTAATTATAAAAAGGTTCTAGCTCTAATATAAACTTGTTGGCAACGTCAAAAGCCTTTAAAGGACACTGCCTTCTTCCTTTGGGGGACATTTATGCTTCCTTTTGTAAAACATTTTGTAAAAAAGAAAGCCTATAGAAATACTGCCATTAATAATTTAAAATCAATACCAGTAAACATTTATGACAAACAACTGTTTGCAGTCAGAACACAGTATAGAGGCAGAAGTAAACAAAGAAAAGTATTTTTTCTTTTTGTAGGGTATATGCTAGGGAAAACAAAATATTTTTTTCCTGGTTTTAAGATCAGTACAACTACTCAGGAACTTGATTAATTTTAAAATTAACATCGATAATATTAATTCCAATTAGAAAATTTCTATCCAAATAAAGTTTGGTGAAAAGCAACTTGATTTTTTTAACCAGAAAATTCCCAGTTATAACTGTCAGTCTGCTGGGGCTACAAAAAGAATCCAAGCAAAGATAAAGCATAATTTTAAATGTGAAATATTATGCCATTTTTTCTGGATTTCTTTGAAGAATTCTTTCTTCTGTAAGTTAAGACAAACAGCACAATGGTCTTCCTGGGCCAGTCTGGGAATGCAGGTCTCAGAATAGTGAGCTGTCACATACAGGGCTAGCCCCAGGGATGTCTATCAGCTGCATGGGGAATGATTTGCTCCTTATTGATTCCAAAAGAACCATGATAAACCCACAGTGAAGAACTTCTAAAGTACCACCGTTCACTGAAGTACCCCAATTTTTTAAATTATTCTGGTCCAATTTAAGTGCACAAGTCTTTGCTAGATAGATTTTTCTTCCTGTTTGAAAACCTTTCCAAATATAAATTCCCAAGTCTGTCACTGACTGAAGCATACTACTTTATCATTTGACAAGTGTTGATTATTTTTTTTTTAAAATCATTTATCAGATATTCCTCAGGCTCGCATGACATTTTAAATGTATTCTATACCTTATCAGTTTTCGCATGGTCGTTGGCTAAATGGTGTAGCAATGTTGAACTATCTTTATTCCTTGATGCTTTCTAGCTGACAAGAGATTCTTGTGGAGTATGATGACCGATCAGATTGAAGGACAGAAAAAAGGTCTGTTGGACAATAAATCATTTCACCTTCACTTGTGAGCAATACTACATCCCCAGCAATTGCTATTTTTAATTTGTTTTTCTAAACATTCTCAAGTCCTGGGGCAATTGTGGTTTTGGATATGAAAACAGATGCAAGAAATACAAAATTCCCCATGTAAATAACAAAACACAGTATTACAAAGCAGCAAAGTAGCAGCACACATTTTTTAGTATGGGTAAATTAATAACAATAAGTGTTTTATTACTCCTCTGCTGAAAATTTCTGTTGTTGAAGTACCACTGCATTAGTGTGTTTAATTACTAAGAAACTGAAAAACAGCCAGTAAGTATTAAAGGCGATAAGTCAGTAATATTTTAAACTACTTAGAATGGTTTTTTTAGTACTGTAAAAGAAAATTAGAGTATAGCAGAAATTCTTAGAATTATTTTCTAAATCATCTGAAATCTATTTCAGCTTTACAGAAGCAGGCTTTTTAAAAAAATTAGTACAAAGACCAGTTTTGATGATGCATGTAATTGTAATTTTCTGTTATTTTCAGTGATTGAAGTTTATTACTTCTTAAGGTATTTAACAAGGAGATTTAAGCTCTGGTCTAGTTATGAAGTAGCTGATCTCAGAAATAGTCATTTATTATTTAATATTTCTAGTGACTGTGTGTCTTTACTCTGCAGTCAGAATATCAGTGTTGATTTTTCATACTTTTTAATCCTAACCCTCAAGCTCCCTTCTTTTTAACTTACAGCGTAAATGTATTCAGGTATTACTCTGTATAGCATAAACACTTAAGAATAAATACATTTTGCCTTTGACTATTAATAAAATCCCACAGGAAGTTCCTTATTGACATCTGCATTATGCGCTTGCCCTGACGTAATCCACAGACCAGAACCTATTCCTTGCTGAAGGAAACCTATCCCTTTTACAAATTCATTTAATGACCTGTGCTAAGCTCATAAATGAACAGAAAAAATTGTCTGGGCATGAATAAATTGTGGGCTTTATCTAGCTTCCAGGCCACAGGTTTCTTTTTTTGCCTTAACTCTTTCAAATCATATATAGCTTTTCCTCAAGGGAAAAATTTTTTTAAAACAGGATTTACTTATCTCTTACACTACAAAATAAACTGGTTTTGTGCAGGCTTGTCATACAAATGCAACACAGTTGCATCATACAAATCTTTTGCAGTCAGAAAGCAGAAATATTGAAATCTTTCACTGTTTTAATATTCCTGTCCCCTCTGCAGATGGGAAACGAAAACATGAAGAAGCGCCCTGCTCAGATGACATGACAAGACAAGGGCAAGGAACATGCCCAGTTAGACTACAAATATTCAAAGGTAGGCAGACAGGGTGGATGTACTCCTCATGACTGCTATAACCTCCCTTTACCCCTCTATAGCCAACAAAGAGGGCTGGCTGCTTCAGGGAGCAGCTCAGTGCCTGGGCATCACCAGGTTAAAATACTCCTTGTAAACCCTCCCTCCACAACATCCTGGAAAATTCATATTTCATCTGCCCTGGAGGTAAGGGAACATTTTACTCTGAGAGCTCCATGTTTTCACCTGGAAACAATAAATGTGGTCACTTTAGAAATACAAGAGGAATCCTTTCAGTGACCTTTTGCAACAATTTAATCTCATCTTGATCAACTACAAAGCCGGTAAATTCAAATGCTGAAATCTCAATAAAACTAAATGTTTAAATTTTCGAAAGCAAATTCAGAATTCCAATTAGCTTTTTCTATTAACTATCCCTGGAATTAGGGTAGACACTGTAGTATGACACTCATCTAGTAGGACAGCTCCAAAAGTAATTCATAAACAGGTGCCTCTCATGCCTCTGACACACTGAAGTCATCCCACTTTATTATTTCTGATAAAATTCCTCATGGAAGAAATTAAAGCAAAAAACCTCAATTTTTTCCCCCCACAAACTGTTATATTGATCTTTTATATGCCTTATTCTCAATAAAACCCATCACACTGGAACAAGTTTCATGATGGTATCAATATCTGTATGAGAAGGGCTGTTGTATGAGAAGTGCACCTGAGAATCACAGGTCCCAGCACTGAGACAAGGAGCTGAAGAATAGCTTAGCAGGACAATCCAGAAATGCTTCCAGGGGCAAGTGGTTGAGGAATGAAAAGAAACAGCTGGTACTAAAACAAAAAATTAAGCAAACACGGGATTTTTCATCAAACCCTGGTATCTGCAATTTCTGAGACTTATGACAGTAATGATCAAGGCAAAGCACATTTCATTGTAAACGTAGAAGGTGTGGTCTCTTTTCTGGGTGATAAAAAGTGATGCAAAGAATGTAGTTTCCTATTTTTTTTTTCCAAGCAGTGCTCTTGGAAGGCTTTGACAAATAACATAAGAATAGTTGTATTGTGTCAGATCAAACGTCCTTCTAAGCCCTGTACCTTAGCTTTCAGAGTGACCAAGATTTGGGAAGACTATATTAACTGAGAAAACATACTTCCTTGGTGCAATCCTCTCATCTTCGACAGTTTCCTGAGCCAGAGATGACTGCCTTCGTACAACAGTCCTCATTTGTCTTTTCCTTCTCTTAATTCATCATTTTTAACTCATTAACATCTATGGTGATAGGTCATATAGTTTAACTACGTTTGCTGAAGAGAGATCTTTAGTCAGATTAAAATCTGTACCCTGATAATTTCATTTGATGTCCCTAAACCTAAACATTGTTTGAGAAAAGACCATGAACAATCTTTCCCTGCTCCTCTTCTCTATGCCATTCCCTCTCTTCATTGAAATAGAAAAAAAATTTTTAGTTTTATGTATTTTTGAACTAGAGCACTAGCCTGATGTCAACAGACGACAGCCTCACATTTCAGAAACTAGTATAAAAACCCCAGTATTTTATTTTTAATCATTATTTATTATTTTTAATAATTTTCAGTGTATGCAATGTGTTCCTGAGTTCTTGTTTCCATGACAACTGAAGACATAGGCACATGTAAAAGTGTATGAAATAATGTAATACAATAAAGACCTCAGTTTCATGAATTATGAAACTCTGAACACTGTGCTTTGGGTCTTGTCTTATGTGGGCAGTGCACGTGGAAAAGCGGAGCAATAAACTGTGTTTTACATCTTGTGAACATGTGCATTTCTCAAACGGGAAAAAGGGAACACAGCTCAATATTAACACTTAAGCCCTCAAGATTTCTCCTTATTTTTTTCCCCATTGTGGCTACTCTCAGTGGAACGTGAGCAGCTGGAATAGCATTGGGGAAAAACTCGGTGCCAGCACAGTCCCTCCTGTGACAGCCAAAGGAGTCCAAGAGTCTGTGGTGGACAATCTGAAAAATACTTAAGCATGTGAACAACTTAATGAACTTACATAGAATTGTAGGTCTCTCAAGATCTGTATGTGTTTCACCATATGCATGGCTAGGACCATGGCTTGCAATACTGACTTTGCAGTGTGATTACATGCCTTCTGTCCTTGGTAAACCCATGTTACCAAACAGATTGAAATGGCAGTATCATCAATGCATAAAAACCTCACCTTCTAGCTGTATATATTTAAATGGCAATATTTCATAAGTGGGCCAAAACACAAAGGCCAGCTTGCCTTTCTGAAATTTAATTACTGAGGAAGACTATAATGTAATTATTATAAACCACTACAACTTATTTAATTACCAGAACATAAAAGTAACTGAAATAGTTCTAAATTGAAAGATGGCGTCACAGCAGAAAATAACATAGCCTATGAATGCTTTCCCAATCCTTACAGGGATTGGAGATAAAATTAATGCATAAAATCCAATTTTTAATTGTGTTGCTCACTGTTATGCAATTTAAAGGTGGGTATAAAATTGTAACAGCATAAGACATGAATAACAAATTCATTTTATATCATACATATAACGCACTCCAAGTATCAAATTCACTTAAATCCATCATCTTTCATGGATTCAACTGTTTACATTGTCATATACAATAGCAGTCCTGAAAGTTTCCTTTTTTGGTTCAACTCCTTCCATCATCATTTAGTTAAGTGTCTGTGTTTTTAAGAGAGACACAAAAGCCACCTTATGTGGAAGTAGGTCTTAACTAGCCATACCTCAGGCTATGGAATTGAGAAATACAGGAATTGTTATTCACGCTACATTTTGAATCGAACATTCTGTAAAGCAGGTGATACATTATTTTCTGTTGTGTAGCTCTCCTCTGTGCTGTTTGACCTAAAAAAGGGAATCTCTCACAGGGCTATAAATAATGCATCATAGTCATTAAATATTGATCTGGCTTATACCATTCACAGCTGCACAATTAGGTTAGCTGTTTAAAAAGAGCTTCTTATATATTATCCATAATAGGACACTGTTTACATATTCTCTTTGGAAACTATATTAGTTAAATTTAAAGGTGATGTGTGTTTGTGGGACTGCTTGCTAAGTCACAGGACTTGTTCATTACCGTCTCAGAAGTCAGTAACTCTTGCTATAAATATCCTGTCCTGGACACAATTCTGCATTCATTACTCGTGTACCTTGGCTTTCTATATTTGTCTAAAAGACAACTATTTTTAGGCTTGGAGAACCTGCATTCCAATGAGAAGAAAGCTGGCACTACAGGACAATGCTATAAGATAGCATCAATCTTAGATTAATCAGACTTCACTAGTCTTACAGTTTTCTATTCCAAAAATACAAATGCTTATAGCAAAACACTAGTGCTAGTACACAACAGAAATAACGGAATTATCTTTTAAGTCTGAAATACAAGAGAAAACTGAGTTGCCACAGTTTTTAAAATCATACCTATTTCTAACTTTAAAAAATAAAATGAATACTGATATGGGTATAAGTCATTGGTGCATTTCTTTAGCTTATTGTGCCAAAATTCAGTTTGAATTTAGTGTAGTTACATAGATGCAAGTGAGGAGAAGCATTGTGATAAATCAGGCTCAAGACTTCAGACAGACATTCTCAGATGTACAAGAAATATTTGCACTCAAGATGGATTTTTTCGTTTGTTTTACTTGCAAATGCCCATGAAAAGTAAAGTTTAATTTTTCTCTCTATATCTAGATCAACGGTATCAGAAATCTACCTATCACAGTAATGCAGCACATATCAGAAAACCTAAAAAATATTATGCAGTTTATATGAACTTAGCAGTATCAGATTTACGTGATTTTCCTTTTTCGGAAGCCATCATAATCTAGATAAAAAAAATAAATAATCAAAGTTGAAAAATATTTAGTAGCAAATAAATGTAAAATAATCTGGCAATGGAGAGTCTATGTACAATACTTACTGTAAATTGTATGTTTTCATTGCTCTTGCTTTAATCCTGTAAATCATTCTCAAAACCCACATCCTCTTTCTTAGAACCTGGAAGTACAGTGCATATCCCAAATACAGGAATAATGGTAGATATCCCACAATTAATTCTCATTAATAATTAATCTGATTCAATTGCCTGTTATTGAAGCTCTATCAATTAAGCTTCCATATGTTCTTCCCCATTTTAAAAACCTAGCTGTTTTCAGGAAAAAGGACCCATTTTACACTGCATGACAACTCAAGTTTTCACTTAACCTACATTTTAAACTGGCATAAAAAGAGGACTGGATCTTAAATTTTAACTTTTTTCAGAGATCTTCTATCAGAAAACGCAGTACAAAAGACTGACTGCCATGAATAAATAGATGGAAGGTGGCAGAGGGAACATTTCTATGCAATTTTACACATGCCAAAGCTGAAGACACCAACATCCTACTGAAATCAATGGCAAACCTCCCATTACCTTCCCTGGGGACAGATTATCACCCACAGAGACTAAAGAATTTGCTCAAGCTCTGAATCCCGATCTCTGCAGTTCCACTCGTGTCTACCTGGAGGACTAAGCTCCCTCTCTTATCACTAAAGCAAACTCACTGGGTTAAGGGCATGAATTTTCCATTCCCATTTCCCCTGGGCGCAGGCAGCAGACTGAGTGGGTGGCTCCATCCAGGTCAGCAGAGCTGCGCCTGCCTACACTGCGTCTGAGCCTTACACTGGTCCTGCTCGCGCCAGCCTCCTGAGAAATGCATGCCTGCTAGCATCAGTGCTAATGAATCCCAAAAGCTTTAATGCAAATAATGAAAAGGACTGGTGACACGAATTTTTACAGTAATGATTCATGTAATTGGAGTCTCTTCTGAGAAAAAAAACCCCATCTATTCATTAACAGAACAATTTCTAATGATATAAGCATTTTTAAACTTGGCTTTCAGATTTTTTTTTAGTGAAAGCTATATTCTAGTAACACCAGAATTGGAATCCCTTCAAAAATGTGCAAAAAACCAGTTCAATGTGAATCTATGTTGCTGCTTTGTTTTTAGACAGTTGTAGAAATCAGAAATATGGAACAGGCCAATTGCATGACACGGTCCATTATTATACACTCATGTTTCATTGTTCCATACTGTGAACTTCCCTCTGTATTTTCCAGCTCCACAACCAATGGTGCTCTGCACTTTTTCCCATCCTAGCATCTGGAGAAAGGTATTTCATTTCTTAAGGGTTTCTTATTAAGGTGGGTTTTTTTGCTGTTTCATTAATTCTTAGACAGTATTAGTAGTAACAGAAATAAATGTTATTTATTTTACAGAATTGCTCACAGTGATTATGTTTAGCTCTTAAAAAAATATCAGGTATATTTGTGGATTTGTATATTTGTGAATTCATCCAATAACAGTAGGAAATTATTAACAAAATTTCAAGTAAAAAATCAACTTTAACTAGTTTTGCTAGGCTTCCTGTAATGCAATAAAATTAATTCACTGGTAAAAGCCAGAGGAAAAAAACTTCAAGTACACTTGCAATTTTTCACTTTGTATCAGAATATTCTTGAGATCTTAGGCAAATAAAAATTAATGGAAAAGCATTTCATTAAGACTATAAAGAAATAAGATGACAAAGATGAAAATAAGTAACTTGAACTCAGAGGAAGAATAGGTAATTATTTCCAAGCTGCTGGGGTCCAGTTACAGTATGTTTGGGGTAATATGTTGAAAAATTGTCAACTCAAATGTATTGTCACTCCAAAGTCATTAATTACTGTTAGGTCCCATGTCAGTCAAGAGCCAGTAGTGAACTACTGGCATTACTCTCATTGAGATGTTTCTATCATGTGCGTTTGTTACTGTTCTGACTGAACCAGAACATCAGGTAAATCGTAACAGACATTTCACCTGACATCTGCCAATAAATCACCAAAGGGAGAGGGGACAGTTTTACCCCCAAACACCCCCCAGAGGGAGGAATTGTTTATTAGCCAGACAAGTCTAGAAGATGACCTTAATATAACAAAGGACTTATACAAAATATAACAATATAACAAACAGAGAAAAGAGTAGTGATTTCAGGGTAGGATGCCCCAGGAGACCTTGGCAGGGAGACTGGCTGCCAGAGCTCTGCAAGGGGGAAGACGGGAGCAATTTCATCCCACAGATGGATGGCCCTCTCTGGGGACGAGCTCTCTGTCAAAGGCCCACAAGACATGCCTGTCCTCTCTGGGTTTTTGTTGTTTTGTTTTGTTTACAACCAGTGGTGTAAAGCATTAACAAAGACCACCTGACACTCATTTTGCCAGGAATTGAAAGCGACAACTGGATATAGGAAAGGGAAAATTTTTCTGAAAAATTATCTCAGCTTAGTTTAAGCTTGGTTATATTCCTCATTTTCTCATCTATGTTCTTTAAAAAAATGTATCTATCAGGGTTACTAATGAATAAATGCTTTTCATTTCCCTTTACCTTATCAGTGACCATTAAATGGATAGTTACATGCCTCCAAGGTAAATAGATAACAACAAGACATTCCTTACTTGGAGACTGGCAAATCTATTAATGAAGACACCTGGGGAAACAAGTAGAATAGTTCCTCATCACACTAGTATCTAAGTCCAAAGAGTAACATAGCAGGCTTTTATTTCAACTACACAGACCATGATGGAGAATTGTCTTTCAATGGCTGACAGCAACCAAGAAGTATGGCCCACTGGTATGTAGAAAGATATTGGTTGAATTCTGACAGTCACAGAAGCTGTATTGTAGATGCTTATACTAAGGTAAACTAAAATACAAAAAAAAAAAAAAAAAAAAAAAAAAAAAAAAAAAAAAAAAAAAAATTAAAAACTGAACTTCAGCTACCAAAAAAAACTATAAAACATTAATCAGAATTTCTGAGGCAGGAAATACAGCACATCACAGTTAACACAGTGTGGTGCAGATGAATGATATTCAGGGTTTAGATGCACACAGTAACTCATCTGATAGAAAAGCAGTATTTCCAAGGCTCCCATACATCACATGCATCATCTAACAATATTCCTGCTTCACACTTGTTCAAACATTATTCAGAGTCTGACAACCTTACGGGCCACTCTCTGCTGATTTTGCTCTTTCCTCACACTGTCAGGTTGCTGCTTCTGTATTTTCACACAGCAAGCCGATGATCCAGTGTTTTCTCTCATGTTCTGGTTAATACACAAGCAATGTATTTTAAAACATTCATGTTAGCCAATGGCACTGTAATAACAATCCATTTGGGTCCTTTGCTATAAAACATGTCATACTGTGATTTGAATAATGATCAAACTCAATACCTCCGTGGTAAATTAGATGCTATAAATATTGTTGTACAAGGTAAAGTGACATGAACGCCTCTTTTTGCTGACAGCTGAAAAAAAATACTTGCTTATTAATACAAAAATGTAAATATGCAATTAAGAGATCCAGATTAATATTGTCAAGTAATACTAGAACAGAAATGAAATCCTCAATGTCTTTCAGTCCACAGTTATATACACCAGTTATACTGGTATCCTGTCTGCAAAATGATGAATGATAAATAACCTAAGAACAAACACACCATAAACACAATTGTCTAAAAAAAGATTACTGTCCATGAAATATGTAACACAGCAATTAGTAAACTGGATAGACATTCAGGAGGAGTTGTCTTACCTGAACATCATTTGTGTGCAGAGCTTATTAAATTGTTATATAATATCTTTTTTTCATGCACTAATTTTCATGCCAGTATCCTAGGTGGTGAGACATAGGTGATGTTTTAAATCAAAAACTTGATTTGGAGGCACCTCAGCAAAAGTCTCTATTAAATAAATAAGTACCTTCAGAAAGACACACAAGAAACCTACCATATTATGCTTCCATTACAGAGATTAGTGTCATGTTCCTATCTAGAAAACTGTCAAGTTCTCTATTATTTAACCCACATAATACATGTCTATTCAGAAGACCAGGGGATGCAAAATTAGAGATTTATGACTTTCAAAGACCCTGCCCCAATTTCTTTTATTTTACAACCTGAAAAAGGAAGGCAATATGAAACAAATTGGAGAGGACACTAACAAATTAGCGTAGTGTTAATCTATATCTTTTTATCCTCAGTATAAAGCAGCTGAAAAATCCATCCCTATCAACTCAGTTGTCACAAAGGGACAATTTCTTTAAGTGTTGTGGCAGAGATGATTTCTTGCTTATAGGGTTGAATATCCATTGTACCTTGAACTATTCCCTTAACTACAAGTTCTGATCATAAATCCTGCAGAGTGTCTGAAGAGACAATGCTGTACTTTATAAGAGGCCAACCCTGTTCTCTGCCTGTCAAGGAATCCATAAGTTTTGGAGAGGTCAGTGAGAACTAAATAATGTTTGCATTTTTAACATAATGTGGCTAGTTATTAATCACTGACATGGTTGCACCAATGAAACATTTACAGTATAGTTTTTGTTTATAAAGTTTCCCACTTCTGTGTATCTCCCCCAACAAAAAGGAATCAGCAGCATTCACTCTTTAAAGAATAAAGAAGGAAACAGAAAACTCTACTCGGAGAAAAGCATCGAAGACCAAAAAAAGAAATTAGGAATGGGTAATAGGAAACAAAGAACCGAGACTGCAGAAAACCTAGCAGAATGTTAACATCCCAACAAACTGAGCCTAATGCTCCACTCACAACTTTAACAACTCTTTGATACATAACAAAAAATATTTTTCATGGAAATGGGGTGTAAAAAAGGAGATGCATAATGTATGAGACAAAAGCAAATTATCTCCATTCCCTAAGGGAATAGCTTTTGTCTCACATGTAGGTCATGCCAGTATTCATATTTTCAGTATTCTTTATAAACCCATTCAAGCATTATAGATTATTATGTCAAACTGGTACACTGGGATTTTTTTATTGCAATTAATATCCCTTGTAAGAAGCTTTGTAGAATGAACTCAAATATCACCAAAAGCAATTAAAATCTATCAGAGATGTGAAATGGAAGGTTAGGTTAGCAAAGGGGAAAAGTAGTGCAACATACTTTTCTGGGATATGAGAAGCAGGGCAGAAAATTAACAGAAAATCATACCAGCAAGGCATGCACTTGGAAGAGTATGAAAACAACAGACAGGAGAATAAAAATTGTTCACTGGTAAGAACAAATATATATGAAGCAACCAGAGACAAACCCCAAGCCTCTATTTTAGCAATGCTTATTTTAGGATTATTAATAAAATGAAATGAAAGGGAAGAAAAAGAATAATCAAGATTTCAGTAAGTAGAATTCAAACTTCTGGATGTCTAGCTTGGAACACCATGGAGAAGTATACTTTGATACGTATGATGCACAAGCCTGCAATATTTTTTTTAATGTGGATCCAATGAAACTCTTCACTGGATATTATTTCGCAGTCTGTCTTAGCCTAAATAACATGAACTGTTATAGAAATCATGTAATAAGCAAAGATGCAATTAGTTTCAGTCACACGGTTTCATGCTGGTTTACTTATGTTTTAAACTCATAAAAAATACTTCACCTGAAATATATACAGCTATATAATCAGCATAGATTTTTAAACTCCAATTTCAAAATAGATATGCATGATAGACAGTTTTTTGGGAACTGTTTAAATTGTAGTCCAAGTCGTAAACCATCCATCTCGTCATCCCAAACAAATACTGATTTCCCAGCCTTTTTATGTCATACTGTACCACAATATTTCTTCTGTCTTTTTCATTGCAAAGTTACCTTCTAGAATTACCACACTTCAGTGACACAAATATGTGCACCTGCAGTCTTTACTTTGGCATTTCCTAGCTTTTCAGATGTGGGCTTCACAGCCTTAATATAATCCCTTTACTGCAGTTGTTTTGTAACCCACATGGAGAATAAGCTTATTTACCTTTGCTATTTGTATCAATGTAAATTTCTGCTCTATAGTAGGCATGAGATTGAATCTCTGGTTAAAAGCACAAAATTCATCTAACCCTAAATTACCAAGTGCCATAGGTAGAATCCACAAAGATAACAAAACAGCAGTGCTTTTTTGTCTCAATTCAGGAAGACACTCTGGAACAGTAACATTTGCTAATGCCTCTCCTGGGTCACTATTCCACTCATGAAGACAGATTTCACAACAACATTTGGTTATCATCAATGACCTTTCACCCTGTCTCTAAGTCTCCATTTAAAAAAAGTACTTTGATGCCTCTTGCTCATTTCCTTTTTTCAACAGACTACAATCTATTTCTGCCTATAAGATTACCAGCGAGTGAGATAACTTCCACAGAAAATGATGGAATTCTTTTCATAAAAAAGGCATGTACAGCTACTCTCCATAAAGTACTGGAAGTATTCTATACCGCATTTAGCAGATTGATGAATTAGCTGTAAATGTCTCACCTCTATCTCCTCTAACATCTGTATTCTATGACACTGCTTATTTTAAACTGCTAGAGCCCACGCTGTCCACCCTTTCTTTACAAATCAGCAGGACTTCTTGCAGAAAAAAAGTGATATTCGTATGAGGAAGGCTGTCACAGATCAGCCTTATAAGCAAGCAAACTACAGCAAAGTACAAAAACATGCAGCAGGCAATGTCACAAATAATAGAATTGTGAAACACCTTTCATTTTTAATTTATTCAAGTACAACACTTCCATCTAATACGTTTGGTTCTGATTGTGTGATAGTACAAACAAAAGGATAGTCCTGTGGCTGACAAATTGAATTAAGTTAGGAAATGAAGTCAGTTTTGTGCTCAGCTTTATCAATTTCTGTGTGCCAAGACCATTCTGCAGTTTCCCATGACTTCAAAGCAAATTAGGTCTGCTCAGAAGCTCTGAAAACTCAAGCATTTATTTAGGCACTTAGATAGGGCTCTAAAACAAATGATGTGCCCCAAAACCTGCTCTGAGGCTTGCATTCTCCTAACTGTTTTGCACTGCAATTTATTACATATAGTTGGGGTTTGATACTGTATGCAAATTCTGCATGCAGAATGAATAAAGAATATGCAACAGACATCTTTGTTGCAGTGTTCTGGAATGTAAATAAAAAATAAGAACTCTTCTCTAAGTATGTATTAAATCCATATGAAGCAAAGAACAGTTCATTTCACTGTCAGTGCCCCATTTAATCAACTCAGCCTGTTCTGAGCTTCCCTTAAAAGTTGCATTTCTGCCATTCACTGAAAATGAAATAAACACTAAAATACTGAAGAATCATACAGCCATCTTTTAAAATTACTTTGCACCATGTTATCGTATGTCAGCCAGCTGGATATTATATGTTAATCCGAAGATAAAAGTGTGAATGAATGTACAAATGGGTACATAGTTTTCTGATAAACCTTTTTTCCCCTAAATCAATATTGAAATTGTCACTAAATTTTAAAATCTGCATCAGATATTCAATCCCAGTTCCAACCATGAAATATCTGATAAAGCATCCATTTATGTTTGAAATAATATAAAATCATTGCAGGATTATTTCACAAAAAGCAATTTTTCTGACTGTTCCCCTTATGTTAAAACTATCTCTATGACCAGAATGTGCATTGATTTACACTTCTGAGTTCGAAAGAATTCCTTTGACACCCACTGATATTCTCATATTTATAATGGTGTAGCTGAGACTCAAATCTGTCCCTTTGTTTACATGTAAAAAGGCAGCCATAGGAGTAAGTGATCAGAAAATGTGACTATATTTTCCTGAAAAGAGGCCAGCTGTCAGCTTTCTTGTTGCCAGTGTATCAGTGCAAGAATCTGCAGCTAGGGTTTCACAAGACACAGTGCCAGTACAATTTAAAACTGATTAACAAACAGCACTATAGTCAGTGTAATTTATTTGGAGAGGGGATAAAGATGGAAGAGTACTTATGTTTCAAAAGCAAGGATTCAGGCATAAAGATTTGGCATGCTTCCAGTGAGTGTGTATTGCAATGAAACTTTCATTTCCATGAAAGTAACAGATTTTTTATTATTTTAAACACTAACAAAGAACAATAAAAGCTTTGGCCAAAATATTTAAATAGGAGCATGTATAAGACAAAGCATGTAAATCCTTTAAACCTCCACCCTTTAAAAATGGTTGCTTCTTCTTGGTACCCCAAGAAATCTAGCGAATACAGGATACAAGCACCAGAGATTTACACTGACGAAGCACAGCAGCAAGCACAGTACAAGGAGCCTGTATGCCAGGCTAGAAGGAACTCCAGCGTAACATGTAATTTTTAGATGCATACATGCATTTCAAACCCTGGATCAGGACATCAGGAGTCACTGAGTTTATAGGGCTTCACAAAGAACAATATAGCTTCTCTGGCAAGCCAGTCATCCACATTAGCTATTCTTCCCTCATGTTAGCATTACAGCTTATTAACACCAGCTAGAGTATAAAGATGCAGTTGAGGCAGAAGAAACAGGAGGTGTGGTAGAGCAAACCTGTTAGTTAAATACTAGGCCAGGTGATAATGAAGAGCTTAGGTCGGTTTTAATGTTTTACTATTTAAACTGTCATTACAGTGAATCTCTAGGATAAGACTACATTTGGACTATGTACTGTGCAACCATGATCCACATTTGGTACAGAACAGTAACAGGATGGGCTTACAAGTGTACCCTGTCTCTGTTTAATCTCCTCCAGGCTTCAGATAGTTAGCAATACAATGTGTTCTAATTTAAAAGGATCTATACTTCAGACACTTTTCAAAAGTTTACCACAAAAGCACAGCAAATTTAACAGCGGTTAATAATTTTGCTTCATTTAAGACTTGTCCCATGGCACAAGCAAATGCTCAGGCTCTTGACTCTGTAAAATTTATATTCTAAATAGGAATCAAAAGAAAATCCAGTCTTCTTAGCCAAGATACTCATTCTTTCCTTGCTATCCCTTTCACCAACAGGTGAGAAAAGCATTCATGAAAACAGAAAAATCTGCATTAGAATGAACATGAAAATCTACAAATCAAATTCTGTTCTTACTGGTAACATATGCAAGACTTGTGTGTGAAACAATCATATTCATTCATTATTAAACAGTACCTAGCACATACCAGTATATCCCCAAATATCTCAGGGAGCATGGCATCACACCCATCAGAAAACAGGACTCTAAAACACCACAGAAAATACAAATAGTAACAACTAATTGGTTGCCGAAGACTTTCAGGTAATTACCCAGGCTTCATGGCATTCAGCACTCAAAAATCTATTGGGTGGAACAGATGGGAGAAAAGCAGAAACATCGTTTTCATTGCTTTTGAAATGAATAGGTCTGAAGTTTCAGGAAGGCAGAATGTTCTAAATAGCACAATATATTCTCTCCTTCAGAATTTCACAACCTCATGAGAAGTATGTTTGGGTTATATTGCTTGATGACTGACTCCATTACGGCTAATGAATGATGATGGTACTTGCAAAAGTTAAAGTGTACCCAATACTTTTTGTGTGAGAGAGAAACAGTTGCAGACAGGAAATTCAAAAGAAATTCCTCTTGCTCTGCTGAAGCATGATAACTTCACTAATTCAGTCTTGGCAACTGTTTCTTACTTTGGGACCAAAAAGTGATATTGTCCAACACTTAACTGCCTGTTGTTTAGTAATAAACACCTGCTAGTATTTACCACCAAAACTTCTTTGAATTGCAATTAAATCCAGATTCGAGCAGGAGATGGGTGGCAAAGTTCAGGTTCCCAAGATTTTACTTTTTTTTTCTTCTGACAGAGGATATTCTAATTTAAGCTTTTCAGGTCATATGACTATACACATGGAAACCTGGATGATGACCAAATTGTGCTGCATTAGAAAGTTTGAAAATTTAAGAAATCAAGGTTAGCGGATATTTAAGATTATTACATTAGTGCACTGAATTTCTGAGTCTGTTTTATCCGTTTTATCATAGTTTTTGCTAACAAGTCCTGTTATTAAATTTTTTTAAGGTAAGAGATGGTGAAGGAAAGGGTACACAAAAAATGTGGGAAATGTGACACAATGGTATTTTTTCATTCTTAACAATGAACCACTGTTCTCTTTCTTCCATGGCCTATAAATCCAGTACTAACACTAAACACTGCAATGTCTCATAAATTCCATTATATATCCTGAAGGCATTCAAATATTCACAATGTTGTTTAAATAGACATTCAAATAAAATTTTATTTTTAAAATGCTGCTTACCTTCTTCCATTTTTCTCCTTTCTGACAGGTAGTATGAGCTGAAAATGATCTAACTTGTAAACAAAATTAGATTTCAGGTGACAATTTTACTCTATGGCCTTCCTAAATGCAAAGGTGAAACCAATTAAATTAAACTGTTAATTCTTTTTATAACTAACTTTTATGTGTTTCATACTGGTTTAACCAATGCTTCCAAATTCTGTTGAGCTATAAAACAGAGAAAACCTTAACACACAGAGAGATTTAAAGTTTCAGTTTAGGGCTTGGTATGCTAATTAATTAATGTTATTTTCATTCCTTTTAAACCTTTAATAAATTGCTTGTTAGAGAAAGCAGAGAAAAGGTGCACTGCAGAAAGCCTTTGTTATATTGGGGCTGTATTTTAGAAATAAAAGGAAAATAGTTTGCTAGTAACTGGGTGCCCCTCAAATTATTATATTAGCAAATCTACATTCTCTGTTTTTTTGAGACCTCCCACACTACATGCTAGACATGCTCATGCTAGAACTTGAATGACTGAATGAGACCTTGTACTTAGAATGCCTGAAAAGCATAGGTCAACTGCGCACAGTAATGACTTGCTAGGCCTGAGATTTGTATTGTCGGTGTTCTCGCTGGCAGTACCTATAGAGAGTAGAGGGGGGAGAAATGCAGACAGAAGTAGAGAGAAGCAGAAGAGGAATCTCCGTGACAGCGTGGAGAGGACATAGGTAGACAGGATCAGTTTCAAAGAAATGGACAAAGATTAGATAATTAGCACAGCCCAATTTTCCTGAGACCTGGAACATAATGCAAGTTTCCTTGCAAGTTTTCCTCACTCTCAGCAAATACATGTGAAACCCCAGGGAAAGAGTGTGCCTGTTATTCTTACTTGAGGGAGTGTGACACAAAAAGAACAATTATATTGCTAGTCCATGAAGCTGCTGGATCCAGAAGTTCTCTCACACTGTTGTACCATTTGGTTCCACACACTAGAATTTCATGGGGTTCCCATAGTTTGTTTTTTGATCACAGAGACAAGTACAAAACACAGCTATCAGAAGCTAAAACATGCAAGGATAAAGTTTGCCAAGGCAATCCAAATTCAGTCTCATGTCAGTACTTGTTATAAATGGTCCTTAATTACAAGAATGCAAACTATTTTTCATTGCACCTTTGTCCCAGTTAGGGATTTCTTCAATATATTCCTTTATATATGAAATGCCATATCCTACTACCTTTAAAAATACAACCTGGTTTACATTTCTCTGGAATATATAGAAGAGACAATGTCCTATGTATTGTCATTCACACAAAGAAGTTGCTCCTCTCCTACCTTTAATGAAGAAAAAAGTGGGAAAAAAACATTGGTGATACTGATACTACAATAAACCAGTGCCTTAATCCCCAATTCTTACACAAGTGGCTTTAAAGAAAACTTAACTAGCCACTAGTTCTGGGCCTTACAGTGCCAGAGGGGTTAGATTTTTTTTTTTTTCCTTCTCAGCACCAATTATGTAGATGATTTTAAGAAATTTATTTCATAATTATTGTGCTTTTCGCATATTTCCTTCTGTATGCTTCAAATTCTACAGAGCATTTCCAGTATAATACCGTGGCACTCAATGTAATTACGTTGGAAACTATTTTCGCCTTTTTATTTCAATCCATTAGGGTGCTTATAATAGGATATTGTATTGGATTCTATTTATTTTTAAACTGCAAACATGAAATAGATGTGAATGTCACACAATAAATGTATCCTTATAAACCTCTACAAATTGAAACAATTACTGAAATGGCATGTATCTGTTTTTACTAGAGTCTGTGCCAGTTGATGTTTTTCTTGTTTCACACTGGAAATTACCTAATGCAGACAATTAAGACCAACTATGGTATCACCATACTCTCTCTGCTAAAAGTATTATCTCAGCAGCTCATTTGAACCACATTAATAGAAATATTTTGACAACAAGGAGAAGTAACAGCCTTGAAAGAGCTGTTATGAAATTTGAATAGCACAGAAAACTCCTAAATTGTTACCTAACTAGATCTAGTCTGTTAATCATGGCATAGATCTGCAACAGCAGCCCTTATTTTTCTCTGTTGCATGTGTTGTATAATAATTGCATTCAAATCAGTGTACATGTAAGGATTGTTGAATCTGGCAATAACAATTTATTGTAAACCTAGCTATATTTCAGGGCACAAATATATCATCCCCTGAGCGTTCTAGATAGCAAGTCATACATGTACTTGTCACAAGTGCTCTTATCTTGTAAAACATAGCCTTGACTTTAGGGTATTAATTGTACGTAAGATGTGTCCGATTGAGGCATTACAAAGGTACCACTTCGGAGGATTACTGATGGATTAGTCGTCTTTTTAAGAGTTGGTCTTTAGGAAACTAAGGCTAAGATTGTAAATCTAACTAGGTGCCTAGTGCACTTACAGACACTGTTTATTCTCAGTTTAAAGAAAAAGTGACTCAGCTATCAGTTTAATATGTGAGAAGTGATGAAAGTAAAACTGTGCTTTTCTTTACTCCCTGAAAGCCCTCGGTGAGATCATTATTGCATCTATAACGTTTCTTCATTCCACCCTTTATTAGCATTGATCCAACTCTAGAACTACAGCAGCAAGTTGAACCGTCACTCAAATCACACAGGTTATAACCAGGTCACGCTGTCTACACTGGGAAGGCAGCATGCTCATCTTCTAGAGAGACCACTCATTCATCAACTTTGCCAGCTAATGAATGGATTAACACTGGCAGCAACTAAGAAGGCATTTTTTTTTCCTGATTGGTTATGGTTCAGATAAAGAGATGCAATCATGAACATACAGTGACAGTCCAAAACTATTTGCTCTCCTTGAGCATACACAACAAAGTAGAAGCTACCATTTAGTACTCATATGGATTGTTTTTCAATATCAATAAGTGACAGAATAATTATATGGAGTAAAAAGGAAGGTCGATCTACAATAACACAAGATTAAAACAATAATGGTAAGAAGAAGGAAGAAGCACTGAAGAAAGGCTTTCTTCCCAGACTTCACAATGGCACAATTGTCAGCTATGTAAAACTATATCCAACTACCACTAATGCCTAAAGGCATCAAAGACAACTATTATGTTGATTTTCTATGTGCCAGAATTTCTTTACATGTCAGTTAGGAAGGCTGCATGACCTTGACACTAGAACAAGAAGACTGTGAAATCTGCAGACTCATGCTGAAAAGCCTGCCTCAGAGAAATGTCACTCACAGAACCTGAATTGCTCTAAGACACTTGTAAAGACTGATGAATTTCAGCTGTTAAGCTCCTTTTAAAAACAGAGCAATCCTGAAACAATGATTAAGTATTGAGGTCTTTCTCCTTAGCTACTTTTGTTAGCACTGTAGAGAAAAATGTTGTAAAAGCAATGTTTTATCTTGCTTCTGAAAATTAACCATAAAAATTAAATTATCAAGAAAAGGGCATTGTAGCTCTAGGATAGTTCCTATCAAAAGATCTCAAAGCAATTTATAGACATAGATTAATTTAGCCTGGAATCAACTGCAAATGTATTTTTTACTTACATGAGGAAAACTGGACAATCAGAAAAATCAGCTGAAAGGCATTATGCAGGTATTATGAAAGGCCTCAGCGTTAACACCCAAATCTTCCAACCTCCTGTCCCTAACACAGTTAAAAACCCACCTTTTCATCTGTCAGGTAGCTAAATCATGCCCATTCAGGGGTGTGCAAGAAAATTAAAACACATGTGCCATAGGTGTGGAGTCAGCGCACATAACTTAAAACATTTCTAGTACCTTGGGAATGCTCTCCTTCACTGCAAGACAGCCTCCACCCTCTCTCAAGGAGCCTAGTGAGTGCAGAGCAACCACAGAATAGCCTCCACTACAAGTTCTATATACAGGAAAGGCTAATTTTAGAGCTCACGGTGCTACAAAAGCATTAATTCCTCAACATTTGGATTCATAACGTGGTTTTAAAAGGTAAATCATATTTTAATATATATATATATATATATGTAACAGGCTTGCTATAATGGTATCCCATGTTTATTGAGAACTGTAACTATCATAATCAGTGTACAGAAGTGTCAGGAGACATTTTTAGCAAGTAAACATCACCCAGTAGATTTCTTCCAGCCTGGTACCATGAACCTGCAGTCACACTTATTGGGCAAGGTTGACAGGAACTTCAGCTAAGCTCCTGCTGTATCGAGGTTATAAAATTTTCATTGTCTCTCCTTCCAGGTGTTATAGAAAACAGGTCTGAGTAACGCTTTGACAACTTAGTTGACATATTCAAAACATTTGCCCCAAGGTTCTTAACAAATTGCAAATCTTAAGGCTGATCCCAATAGCACTCTCATATTCATATCTCAGATATCATATTTATAGCTGATATTCATCTAAAATGGAATTACTCTATTATTAGTGACTGAAAACTTCTTACTTACTTTATCAAGTGTTAATATGTAACATATTCTTACTTACAAGAAGGTGGTAAAAAGTATTGCCCCATTCTCCCAATCTGTTGCGTGTTAATTCAGTAATCTATTGGGATTGATTCTAATTAAAATTAATGGGAATATTTCCACTGAGTCAGGAGTCCGGCTAAAGCCAGTAAGGGCCAGATTTCCAAAGTCTGGAAAAAATGCACTGACTTGTAAAATGGTCGTTGTGCTGCTAAAATGTAAAACATTTTGATTCTTGAGGGAAAGAGACCACAAACTATAGTTTTTAATTCAAAATTGACGACTTCCCCAATAGTCTTATCAAGTGCAAGAGACTGTTATGGGCTGGCTAAATATACTTCTAGAATTTAAAAACCAGAACACTCAAGTTCATATTCAGCTTGATCTTGCTTCTGTAAAGAAGCCTAGCCAGGAGGTTCAAAGGAGACAGGCATGAGAGTGAGGTGTCCTGTATTCACAATATTTCTCATACTCTGAAGAGGACTCCAAAGCAGCAAGTCTTGTGTTTGAGTTTTGATATAAAGTTTGATGAAATTCCAATTTGAAAATTATCCTGGTCTGAACAAATTTTGTTTGTCAAGCCAGCCAGGACCAGCTCAATTTTGAAGATTTGGATTCTAACAGAATAACTAGAAATTGCTTTAGATTGTTCTGGGAAAAGCTGCAAAGGAAGAGTTTGTGGTCTACCAGCACTATCACTGAAAGAATTAGTGTGCATTTCTAGAGACAGGTGCAAGCAGTTGCACTCACTCCACTTGGATGGAGGTTTTCTTCATCTGGCCACTGAGATGATGCAGTCCAGAAGCTACTTACTGATGTTAACAAGATGTTGGGCCTAAACTAACATATCCTGCACCCACCAAGGCTTATTAGCTCAGGTCTAGTGCCATGTGAAAATAAATTTCTGGCTCTCCGATTGAGCTGACTCACAGTGCATGAGTGCAATAAACGTACTCCCACCTGCCACCTCCATGGAGATACAGTAGTGAAAACACCCTCAAGAGGGCCCTTACATGGCAGGAGGCAGAATGTAATAGAAGATGATGAACTTTTTTAATAACCATTGTATGAAAAGTCACAATTAAATTGCAACAAAAAGCTATATTTAAATCAACCCCCTTTCAGAAATTCTTTTGATAGTGAAGAGCAAAAGGAGTTGGCAGATTAGGAATTATCTACATTATTATAATTAAAGGGAGAGAGAATCTACATCTTCATGCTAGAGCAAAAGAAAAGAAAACTTAAGCAAATAAAGCAGAGCTGAGTCAGAAGTGGGTTACTGACAAATTAAAGCTGCTGAAATATGCTTGCTGGAAAACAGGGAAGGGATTAAAAAACAAACTCCTGTGGAAAATCTGCTATCTTATTCCAGAAAAGCAGAAACAATTTTAAAGAAGGACTTTCAAATAAGAGGCAAATTGGCAACTTCCTAAGAAAGAACTGGATAAGCTCTAAGCAGCTGGGTTTATCAAATAGAAATTTGCTTTCAAAAGGGGTACGCTGAAACAGAAGTAAGGAAAACAGGAAAGTTTGCCCAGGAGTGAGCCTCTGGCTTATTTGTAGGGGAAACACTGATCAAAGCTTGCCAAAACTAGAGAGTATTTAAGGTCTTGTTAACACAACTGACAAAAATCAAACTTTATTTTCAGCTATAAATAGCAGCACAAGAGCTGTAACAATCAAGATTTAATCTGAAATAGAACTGTTTCAAGTAAGTTGATTCTAACTTGAGATTTCATCCTGTTCTTATTGAAAAAAAAAAAAGCCTCCATTGATGCCTGACATGATTACAAAATGACAACATACAGTGACAGAGACTTGCTCAAAAGAGTTCAGGCTTCAAATGTGATCTGATTTGAGCAGTTACACACCACTGTGAGTGAAAAGGTGGAGAAAATCTCAGCTGGGAAAGGGAACACATACTATGGCAACTAACATACAATTTTATACAATGACTGCATGAGATATAGGTCAGTGAAACTATCAGCAAGGGTGCTGTCAGGGAAACCACAAGATAGCACAGAGGAAACTAAATGCACTACTTCTAATTTACCAGGAATGCCATGCATACATGATCAAGTGTCCATGCAACAGCTAGGGTAAAGCTTAGTACTACTTGAAAAGGAAACTGCTACATAGTACCATGTTTCTACAATTCCCAACTTAGAGAGCACTGGCCTCCAAGTGTGTGGGAGTCAACGTCACAGAAATAATGACTAAAAGACATTCTCTGAAAAATTCAAAGAATTACTATAAACATGACTTTTTTTTAAGCTATTATTGGAAGTCACATCATTTTCTCCCATTTCAATTAAGCTTAGGTGATGACATTTTGACTGTTCCTGTGGTATTGCATGGACAAATGAGAATATTTGAGCAATGCCTGTACTTTTCTACAGAAGTAATCCTGTACAGAAATATTCTTCCTACTCTCTCTGCTAAAATCTCAAGTCTCTGCTTTGTCATTAAACTGAGTGAATGTTTTCCCACCAGCCTCTATAGATGCTCTCCACATCTCATGCTGGAGCTCTTCCACTTTGTACAATTTAATTCAATGCTCCTTGGACCAGAGTGAAGGAGATTGACTATAAAGACATGAGAAAAAAAATTAGTAACTTCAACACATATATAATTTATATATAGTGGAGCAGTTCCAACCAGACGGTTTGAAAGAATCTACCTAGAATAAAAAGCCAAGAGCCTGCTAATTGGACCTATGCTTGGGTTGTTAGAAATTGATGTTACACTGAATCTAAGGTGACTTTATCTACTCTGAGCTGTTTAATCTACCTCTGACCACCTATATTTTGCCTTGAAGTCTGTATGAAATATATGCATATGACCCATATTGCTCTTCAAAAAGAACCTAAGAATGCAAACTTTTTTGCAGAGCCCAAAATAAGGAGGAAGATTATTCAAATATATAAATCCACACACTTGCTTTCAGCAATGTATGTATGCTCAGGAGAACCTGCAGATGAGGTAAATTACCTCTATATGCACAATATCCTCTGCTTATGTTAACCCTTTGAAGAACACGTAGGGACTCTAAGGAAAGCACTGCAGCAGTTTTACCTAAAGTTTTTTGACTGACTTCTTGAAGAGACAGGTCATTTATTTGTGAATGATAACCCTTGGCTGAAGTTGGATGAAGAATGCAGACAATAGCATGGTGTCGTGGTTTAACCCCAACCAGCAACTAAGCACCACGCAGCCGCTCACACACTCCACCCCACCCAGTGGGATGGGGGAGAGAAGCAGAAGGAAGAAGGTAGAACTTGTGGGTTGAGATAAGGACAGTTTAATAGGACAGAAAGGAAGAAAATAATAAATATAATAATAACAACAATAAAATTACAATAATAATAAAAGGATTGGAATATACAAAACAAGTGATGCACAATGCAATTGCTCACCACTCGCC
>JANHGO010003880.1:0-26121 GCA_024606505.1 Aquila spilogaster | reverse complement strand
CCCACAGCACTCCCAGTATCCACAGCACCCACAGCACTCCCAGCACCCACAGCACTCCCAGTATCCACAGCACCCACAGCACTCCCAGCACCCACAGCACTCCCAGTATCCACAGCACCCACGGCACCCTGTCCATAACCGCCCCATGCCGCGAGGCTGTACGGCGTGCCGCGGTGACGTGTGGCGTGCCGTGGGGGTGTACGCCAGTGCACATGGACGTACGGCGTGCCGTGGTGACATATGGCGTGCCGCGGTGTCGTACAGTGTGCCGCGGTGTCGTACGGTGTGCCGTGGGACTGTGTGGTGTGCCGTGGGGTGTACGGTGTGCTGTGGGGCCATATAGCGTGCCGTGGGGCTGTATGGCGTGCCGTGGGGTGTATGACATGCCAGGGGGCTGTACGGTGTGCTGTGATGACATATGGTGTGCTGTGGGGTGTACAGCGTGTTGCAGTGACATATGGCGTGCCGTGTGGCTGTACGGCGTGCCGTGGTGACGTATGGTGTGCCGTGGGGTGTACGGCGTGCCGTGTGGCTGTACGGCGTGCCGTGGTGACGTATGGTGTGCCGTGGGCTGTACGGCGTGCCGTGTGGCTGTACGGCGTGCCGTGGTGACGTATGGTGTGCCGTGGGGTGTTCGGCGTGCCGTGGTGACGTATGGTGAGCCGTGGGGTGTACGGCGTGCCGTGGTGATGTATGGTGTGCCGTGGGGTGTTCGGCGTGCCGTGGGGTGTACGGCGTGCCGTGGGACCATCCGGCCTCGCACACGGCTATAGGGTGCACTTTTTTCCCCAGCTCTTCGTTATCCACCGTGGAGGTGGGTTCAGCTCGGAGTGGGGGGGGTGGTTACTGCAGACCTGGGGAGGGTCGGGACCCCCCAAACCCCGTGGGGGGGGGGCTTCTTCGCTGCTGCCAGCTGGGATGCTCTGCTGGATCAGGCTCCATGTTGTGCCGGGGGCGGGGAGAGAGTGGCCAGGGGGTCCCTCGGGAAGGGGCGGTGGGTGGTGGGTGCCCCCCCCCCAGGCCAGCATTACCTGCTGTTGTCCACGTCGTACCTCCAGACGTCCTCAGCTCTGCAGCCCTTGATGTTCTCCTCCAAGTTGGGGCCACCACGGATGACCTTCTGGGTGGGGGGGACGGTCCCCGTTGGGGTCCAGCATGTGTTGGGGCTGGGGGGGGGACATCGCCATCCCTCCCACCTCGACCGCTCGGCTCTCACCATCGTGGTTTCCCCCATGACCATGGTCTGCGTCACGAAGACGGGGTAAAACTCTGCGGGGGGGAGAGAGGGGACCGTCGGAGCACCCCGGGGACCCCGTGTCCCCCCACCCTGTGTCCCACTGTCCTTGACGAGGAGACACGGCGTCTCGGCGTCCGGCCGCTGGCAGCCGAGGTGGCGTTCATTCATGCCCGACGGTGCTGGTGGCATCAAAAGCCGACCGACTAGCCCGGTGGGCAGCCGATGTACCCCGGCACCATCCTGTAGCCCTACAGCACGCGGGATGGACGTCACCCTCTGCCCGTCCGTCCCTCCGGATTGAGCCCCAACCCCCGCGAGACCCTGCGGTGCCATCCCCCACCCAGCGAGGCTCCTACCTTTGGCACCACGGAGGTCTTCATCAGCTTCATCCCGCCATGGGAGCGCAGCGCCGTGTCCTGGATCCTCACCTGGAGAGAGGAGGAGGAGGAGGAGGAGGAGGAAGAACCCCTCCTTAGACCCCGAGAAGCTTCTTGGCTTCCTGGCCGTCTTCCTCGTAATGTCGAGGCGTGCCGTGGTGGAAGGGCTCTATAGGAGCGGCGTACCCTATAGATCACCGAGGGGCGGTTAACCGGGTCCTGCCTCTGCAGGGGGGACGTCAGGCTGAAGGGGTGGGAGAGGACCACCGCGAGGTGCCGGTGGTTGAGGAAGTTGTCCCACTCCTCAAGGAGAGCAGGCGATGGTGGGAGCCTGCCGAGGGGATGAGCAACCCCTCACCCCTTTGTTGGGGTTCGTTGGGGTTTTGTTGGGTTTTTGTTGCATTTTGTTGGGGTTTGTTGCTTTTTGGGGGGGGTTGTTGGGGGTTTTTTTGGGTTTTGTTGCATTTTGTTGGGTTTTGTTGAGGTTTTTTGCATTTTCTTGGGCTTTTATTGGGTTTTGTTGGGTTTTTGTTGCATTTTGTTGGGGTTTGTTGCTTTTTGGGGGGGTTGTTGGGGGTTTTTTGGGTTTTGTTGCGTTTTGTTGAGGTTTTGTCGCATTTTCTTGGGCTTTTATTGGGTTTTGTTGGGGTTTTGTTGGGGTTTTCTTGGGTTTTGTTGGGTTTTTGTTGCATTTTGTTGGGGTTTTGTTGGTGTTTGTTAGGGTTTTGTTGCAATTTGTTGGGGTTTGTTGCATTTTGTTGGGGTTTTGTTGCTTTTGGGGGGGTTGTTGGGGGCTTTTTGGGTTTTGTTGCATTTTGTTGGGTTTTGTTGAGGTTTTGTTGCATTTTCTTGGGCTTTTGTTGGGGTTCGTTTGGGTTTTGTTGGGGTTTTTTTGCATTTTGTTGGGGTTTTATTGGGTTTTGTTGGGGTTTTGTTGGGTTTCGTTGCATTTTCTTGGGCTTTTTTTGGGTTTTGTTGGTGTTCTGTTGCGTTTTGCTGCATTTTGTTGGGTTTTTTGGAAGGAGGCCAGGCGGTCTCCCCTCGCCGCTCTCCCGGGTCAGGCGGACGCCGCGGGTCACGGGGACGGCGAACGTCTCGCCCCTTCCCCGGGTGGATCCGCTGGGGCGGCTCCTGGTTGGAGACCAGGTCGTGAACCTTCCTGCAGCGACCCGGGCCGATGTAGAAGCCCCCCCCCGGGGGACGGCCTCCTTCTCGGGGGCGATGGCGGGGGACGAGGGGTCGACTCCATCTGCGGGGGCGAGAGGGGGGAGGGTGTTGGGGTGCAGACACCCCCCGACCCCCAACCCGACCCCCCCTTACCGCGGACGACGCCCAGGAGGAACCGTCCGTGTCACCCATCCCCCTGTGGTGGCACCCATCCCTCCACGATGTCATCCATCCTCCCCCTGTGATGTCACCAGTCCCCCCCGTGATGTCATCTGTCCCCCCTGTGATGTCACCCGACCCCCCCCCCTCAAGGTGTCATCGCCCATCCCGCTGTGATGTCATGCGTCACCCCCACCCTTTGGGCCCAGGCCCCACCCAGTGATGAGGTCACGGTCTCATCCTACCGCTCCCTCCCCAGGGCCCCTCCCAACATCCTCCTACACCCCCCCCCGCCGCTGTGACGTCACCCCGCCGCTCATGACGTCACCCCCCTCCGGGCACACATCCCCCCGTCACCGCCTCCAGCCCTCACGCTGTCGCTCCCCCGTGACGTCACGGGCCCGGCAGCCCCGCCCCGCGGACGCCCCACCCAGCCCCGGCCCTCGCCCCCGCCGAGTAACTTCAGCTGCTGTTTGGATTCCGTTCCATGTTTTTCTTCAAAATGGAAACCATCTGGTGCTCTGCTTGGCATGTTTCCCACAGAATTTGGGAAGGAGCAGGCACAGCGGCAGTGCCCCGCACCCAGCCCTGCCGGGTGCCTGGTCGGGGCTGAGCAGCGGTTGCCGTTTCTGCCTCCTCCTCACACCATGTTTGCCACTGGCGAGTCTTGGTGTCTGTTGCAGTTGCTCCTGAATTCTCATCCTTACCTCTCCTTTTCCTGCAGACTTAAATTGGTGCTGAGGAAAAGGTCACATTAATAACAAAAGTATTAATTTCTGTGAGACCAGAACAGCTCGCTTCAGTGCTACCAGGCACTGTTTCGTCTTGCTTGTGTGGTTCATGAACTACATGCTAATTTTCTTTATATTTAATTACCTTCGAATGTCTCCTGTGCTTCAGGGTACAAGCCATCTTCTGACTAATTAGGGCTTTTTCTCTGAACAGGCTATTCCCTATAAGTCTATGAAGGGTTTCTTGTACTTTCCTTTGAAGCATGTGGTAACTGGCCTCTGCCAGCAGTAAATGGATTGCTGGACGCTCTGCTCCCAAAGTTCCTCTGTTATTAAATCCACAAATTTACACAAAGCAAAGTTAATAAGTGTAGCTGATTGAGCAGGCTTGGATCAAATCTTTGGCATGCAGATGTAATGGAGTGCTTATTGGGTAAGCTATTGTGTTTAAAAGAAAATAAATATATTTTATCTTAAGACAATTACCCATTCTTTTGTGATAACTGTGCGCTACATATTAACTTCTCCTGATCCAGGCTTTGTCAGACAAGTCTCCCTTGTCGTTATGTAAAAACTGTGCAGGCATCAGAATTTTGTCCTCAGTACTGCTTGGTCAGTGATTAAATCAGTGCATGCTGCATGCGAAAAGCACCACAGCAATGCTAAATATTATTATTGATTATGTATATAGCAGTCAATACAAACATATTGTGTTTCGACTGCAAAAATGATCATCTTAATTAGCTAACGATTTTTAGCCTGATTTCTCAACAAAATGAGACATTATGCGATTGCTCTTTCTGTCTGACTGTTCTCCCTCTCCCGCGTCCCTGTCACTTCTGGACCTGTTGGGTTCAGTCAATGTCAGCCTGGTTTGACTGAGGGTGGAGATTTCAAAGGCATCAAGTCCTTAACGTGTTTAAATAGGGCATCTGAAAACCCTCCTGACACACCAGTGAGGGCAGTGCTGTGTTAAACCAGATTAGACACTGGAGCCGCCTGCAGGCACTCACCTTGGGAAGAGATGTGCGCAGGGGCGAGGTTTCACTGATGCTGTTACTCACTGAACAATTTAGAGGATTTTATCAAAACTTTCAGCTTTTGCTTTAGGAAGAGATGGTGTGTCCTCTGCTCTCTGTTAAGCATCTGAAATGTTGAGATCGTGCAGAGAGCTGAATCATGGTTACCACTTGCTCAAAAGCTAAACTTTGTATTTTTTTCTCTGCTTTGTAGATCAGGTTATCCATTTCAATAAATGAACCGAACACTTATACTAGGCTGGTAGAGTCACACTTTCAAAAGAAGAAGAGCCATTTAATGCACCAAGCGGTTTATAATCTAAATGACAGAAAGCTGCCTCCCCATGCAGGACTTCTCTTCAGGACAGATCGTGCCGGGCTTCCTCAGCTGGCGGTCGCTTTCTGCCAGCAACTACGTCTCCAAAGCCTTTGTACAGACGTACAACCGACTCATTTTCCCAAGTTGGGTCATGTCCAAGCATATGAGATTCTTCAAGCATGAAATTCCACTTGACCCTATTAAGGCTTTCTCAGCATCAGATATGTACACCGCAGAGTGGATAATGTTCATAACTCATTTCACATTACCCCTGGGTAGTGCCAGTGGAGAAATCCTGTCTCGTCTAATGCAATCAAAGCTGTGAATATGAGGAAATTGAAACATCTGGCCAGGTTTCTGTGCTATGCCCCGGGAGGTGTGACATGAGAGATTCAGGTCAGAAAGAGGGGGGACAAAGGCACCTCTCCAGGGATGTGTGTGCTGCAGAGGACAGATGTCCCAGCAACGTTGCCAGCAGCACGAGGGTGCATTGGCTGGGCAGGTCACCTCAGCTAATTTCTTGTACCTGTGCTGAAGTTCAAAGGTGCAACTGCAGTTCATGTAAACTTGTCTAAGCTTAACCCGGGAGTAGGGAATCTGAGCACAAATAACCGTGATGCTGTAGGCAGGTGGAGCTTGTCTGGGCTAGCCGCGTGAATATTTGAATACACTCAAATGGTATGGTGGTACAGAGGGGTAAAGCGCACAGATTGGCGTGGGTACTGGATGCTGAGGTAGACCCAAGGGTAGGGGTTCGCTCTCTGCCTCCTGCATTTGCTGGGGGTGTGGGTAGGATCGCAGCCACGTGGAGCCTGTGCAACCAGTGACGGTACAGGACCCAGCTCCCCTTGCAGCTTAGTGTGTGCACGTGTGGGGATGTCCGTCCAGACGTTCAGCCTCAGTGTAGACAAAAAAAGCCATTGCCTTGGGCAGCTCTTTTCCTTCTGTGGCAAAACAGCTGTGGCCTTGTGCCTCCTTTGCCTGTGCCAGGGGTGGCTGAGGGTCGCAGCTGTGGGCAGGGGTATCCTGGTGCCTGTCCCCAAGCCCTTTCATCACTCTGTGGTGGGAGAGCAGTGAGCCCAGTCTCCAAGGCTGTCCCCCCTGTCTCCATCTCCAGTCCTCTCCTTCCCTCTTCCCACGGCGGGCACAGCCAGGCCCCAGCTCCACAGCCACAGGGCATGAAATAGGATTTTGTGTGCACACCAAGTGCCTTGAGCCAGCACAGACCTGTCCAAGGGGACTCCAGTCTTTCCCGTCATGGTGCCTCGCGTCAGGAGAATCCCTCCCCTCAACTGTACGTCTCTTAGAAGATGCTGAGATTTATAATTTCATTTGCTCCACATTTCACATTTTCTCCATCTTAAGACCAGCTTAAAAGAGAGACAATTTTTCTGGTTATTATTGTTTTGAGGACAGAGGTATTATCTCAGGAGGGTATCTGGGGAATTCAGTCTTTCAAAGTTTTTGGTACTTTTACAGGCTAAGGGTACAAAATAGCTTTAATGGGAGTTACCTACAAAAAGATCCCAGTATCAAATGGAGAAGACAGTTTGTATGGCTCTGTGACAAAGTCAGCTACTAAAGAATTATAATTAATTTAAGCATAAAACTTAGAATTAAGAAGGTACATGTGTGTAAACAAAAGTCAGCTATGAAATCCAAGGCTTTGTTGAATGTATTTCTGAAGGAAATGAAAGAAGGCATATGTCTTCTTTCCTCCTTGTCCCTCTTTGCAGGCTACTTGACTTTGGAATTAACCTCTGGTCAGGAGCCTCATATATAGTCATATCTCCTCTACAGTCCTGGAATTAGTCTAGAGGCTACTAGGCTGATGTACTCCTTATGCTCCAGCAGTCTGCTGATGCTGGGAAGAAGACACTATGAAGACATGTTTAAATTCTTTCAGAAACTATTTTCATTATGCTTAAAAAATTGTTATGCTTTTATTTAATGCCCAAACTCTAAGCTTGGTCTTGGCCCCTCAGCTTTGCAGTGCTGGGGGACACCGCAGGTGAGGGTCTCCAGGCTGGTTTCTCACTAAAGAAAACAGTTATTTTGTTGGAAGCCTCCAGGACATGCTGCCTGTGCCTGTCAGGTATGCTTTTACAGTGGTGTTTTTGCCTATGCTGGACAATTCTGCTCATGCTCTTGTGGATTTTGTCCTTTATGTTCATAAATATTTTCAGATCTTTGATTAAAATTACTGTATACAAGATGCAGAGTATTATCCTTCCATTGTTGTTTTTCTTAAAACACGAGGCATTGCTCTCTGCCTGCAGACCCTAAAACCTTAGGCACTGTCGTGTTCTTCCCCATAATTATGTATTTTTGCCAGAGTTTCAACTGTTGTGAAAGAAGCAGTTCCTTCTGAAACCACTGAAACTGACTGTATGCCTGGAAAAGGAGGGGAGAGAGTGGAGAGAATGGTGATATCAGACTTCAGTTTTTAAAACCAATAACATTTTTATCGTGTGTCTTCTAAAGTGATGCTCTAGCATCATCATTGATCTAGGATTGATGAATTGATGACTGGATATTTCTAGTCTTACATCTTCTAGCTCAGTGAGTTTCAGCACAGAAGAGACCACAAACTTGGTCTTGCACAAGAGTCATGATGGACAAAGTAGAAAATAAATAGTTTGTAAAACTCTCCCTCCCCCAAGTTTCGGGGAATAATACTTTTACCATTACTGTTCAGCAGAAGTCACATTAGCTTAGCTGGATGTGATGGCTCAGCTATATTGCCTTAATTAAAGCAGTTAAAATGTTTATTCACAAGTGCCAGTGTGCCTGTGATATGTGTTTGGAAAGAATAAAACCTGTTTTTTCCATAGAGGATGCTTTTTTTGAAGGATGTTTATAGCCCGCTCCCCAGGTATACTTCCTTTCTGAACACATCCAATTTTTTCAGTTATCACTGGCCGTTCGCCGTGATGATTGATAACAACGCAAAACCAAATAGTTATTTAACCATTAAAAAAAAAAAGCCTTTCAAAACAAGCCTTGAAGAATGGCTCACTTTGTATGAGTAGGGAGTAGGATTTTACCGGGCTGTCTGAACCAAAATTAACCTGCTTCCTTCTGTGTCAGGGAGGACATAATGGATGGCTCTTGGGGCTGGCAGGTTACTCCTGCCTGTCTGCCCAAAGTTACTCCTCTGAATCTGGGCCAAGCTGACATAACTTGAAAGTTACCCTCAGGCAACATTCAGGACCGTATTTGATGATTTTTGGGCTCAGTCCTACTCTCTCTGGGCATATGTTCACACAACAAAAATATGCTCCCCTTCCCTGACTTGACACTAATTGCTCAGCCAAGAAGTGAAGGATTCTGACTCTGATTTAAGCACGTACTTGAAGCCATCACTCTTAAGCACAAAAATCAGAGGCAGGTAACATATACTTAGCTACACTGTAAGTGCAGAAGTATACTTTAAACATGTGCTGAGGTACTGTCCTGAGAAAGGATACTTTCTGGGTCCAGGCTGCAACCTGTCATTTCTTACTTAGAGCTCACATGTTGAAAATGATGAGACAACATGTGGGAACATCCACGGCATTCATGACTTTTCCACAGCATAGGGAATGATAAGAAATCCAGGGTCGTCAGTGAGGCACTTTCTGGAACAAGTAACATTCCCTTTTATCCTCTCTGCATCTCCTGGGGGATTTCTCTTGTTTCCCCTCCCCTTAAGTTAGGTAGCTGGAGCCCTGGGACCTCCACATAAAGTCTGGAAACTTTTTTTCTGTGTTTTTCTTTAAAGCCTCCAAAATTTACAAACAGAAAACTAACCCTGCAAAGACAACTAGTCAACCCCATGCTGCGTGATCACTAGCTCCAGCACAGAGGGGTGAGCACAGAAACCCATGCCTGGAGAAATGGGTTTCAAATTTTTTTTTTTTTTATTAATGTTTTAACTTTGACTTTCACTGTTTGTCTTTAGACTGTCTGTAGTTTTTGACATGTACATTTGGCTGTCCCAAAACACATGTGACTTCTTGAGTGCTCTGTAAGAGGGATGTGTTTTTGTTAGTGACCACCTCCTTAATCTTCTGCTCTACAGTCTTCTTCAGTGGGGATGTTCTATTTTCTTTCATGTCGCTAGGAGAAATGCCAGCAGCATAGGTCCAAAGGGCAAATCCTTGGGGTCCTCCCTACAAGTACACCTGCTTTGTGACAACTTTTCAACTACCATTAGTTACTTCAAATTACTAAGTGTTTGCTGTGTTGATCTTGTATCGTTTGATCTCCTTTATCATTGTAATGAAAAGGCATATAACAAAAAAAAGAGAGAGGAATAAAACCCAAGAAAAGACAAGTGATGCACAATGCAATTGCTCACCAACCGCTGACTGATGCCCGAGCAGTGATCTGCCCCTCCCAGCCAGCTCCCCCCAGTTTATATACTGAGCATGACGGTCTATGGTATGGAATATGCCTTTGGCTAGTTCGGGTCAGCTGTCCTGGCTGTGCTCCCTCCCAGCTTCTTGCGTACCTGGCAGAGCATGGGAAACTGAAAAATCCTTAACTTAGGATAAGTGCTACTTAGCAACAACTAAAACATCAGCGTGTTACCAACATTGTTCTCACACTAAATCCAAAACACTCTGTGCCAGCCTTTAAGAAGATAACTAGCTCTATCTCAGCCGAAACCAGGATACCTTCTCACTGAAACTCATATTTTTCTTAAGAAAGGTAACAACTGCTTGAAAAGATGTATTTTTTCCATGAAACCATATTGTTTGACATCACACCACCTTTCACCACTTTTTTTAGCTGCGTCCTGTATCAGCCACTTCATTATTGTCCCCTGGTTTCACGTCGGGCTGAGAAGTCTATAATTATCCGGGTCATCTCATTTGTCCCTGTTAAATATTGACGCTAAATATTTAATATTAAATATTGATACTAATGGGTGAAATGCAGAATTGATGACTGTACCAGATTCCTGGCCCTGAAGCAGGCCAGACAGGTTCGTGGCCCTGGCTGGGGGGCTCCTGGAAAAGAGCCAGGGACCTGCGCAGCTGAAGAAGACGTGGGCTTGAAAGAAGGCCTGCCTCCAGTGTATAAAGCCCCTCTGTCATTTTTAACCATTCCAATCGCATGCTCACTTTTTGTTTTGACAGGGTCTGAAAACTATTTAGGAGTCATAACAACAGCATCATTACTCCCAGGTGAGTTCGTGGTTGTCTGCAGCGTTTCATGGTTTCAGGCACTCTTACTGAAATCCGAAGCACAAGGCAGACTCCCTTCTGATCAGCATCCCTGGGTGATAAATGTAGGGCTATTCATCAACGGCATTAGGAGACATCTCGCAAGTGAAGCAGCTGTAGTTACATCTGTTTGGAAAGTGAAATCAGATCCCATAGGTACTATACGTGGATGAAAAATAGACAAGGGGTTTGTTCTAAGGTTTCCTCCTTTTGTATTTCCAAGGGAGTGTGTGTGAAGCATCCAGCATCACCAAACAGGTGCTCTTTACTGCCTTGACCTGTTTCTATTCGTACATTTTCACTCTGATTGCTCTTTCAGGGGCTATCCTACTTGTTAGCCGAATTAAGGTAGTCCCAAATTGGAAGGTCTGCTATCGCCAGGTTGACCTATATCAGCAGTTGTATTACTTTAATTTCTTCACATGACCTCTTGCTCTTGCATGACAGTTTTCTAGTACGTGGATGTTTTGTAGTGGAAAGGTGCCGAGAGAGGAAGAAAAAAATTGCCACTCACCCAGAATGTGAATCATGAAAAGCTTTCCCAGAGCTGTCCGTTCTTAATTTCCTGTGGTCAGTCTGTTAGCAGCATTGCTGGTGAAAAGCCAATATGATCTGTGTTTCAAAACGAATGCCTCTTCATCCAGTAAGGTTATGTGTTCCTTCAGCTTTCCAGGCAATTCTACCAGGAAAGAAAAAAAATCAAATGGCATTCTTCTCTTCTCTTTGCTTTCATATTATTTTCCTCACTGTTGGAAGCAGAAATGCTTAAAAAAATGCTTAAGGCTTAAAAAATAATAGTAGTAATAATATTATATAGAGATATCTTGTCTGTAAATCAGTGGTGACAGTTAACCTGGAGTCCAAGCAAAAAAAATGTGCAAATGGCTTTATTGAAAATCAATGTGCATTTGTAAGTGAGGATTGTTTTTTAAATCCTTTGTGTTATTGCTGGTTTTATAATGATGACACTTGCAGGGAATGCTACAGCTTTGTTTCCAAGAGTTAGTCTTAAAGTGCCAGAGCAGGTAACTGAATTTCCTCCCCTTTATCTTTTCCCACCTGCCCAAACTGCCATTGTGCTCCGGTAAAAGGAAGCCACGTGGCAAATGCTCTTGTAGTTTACAATACTTCCTATGGTACGGACAAGTTAGCAAATACAAGTAGGACATCATTCACTGGGCATGGCTGGCAATCGCCTCCCTGTGCCCAGTGGAGTATTGCCCTAGAGGAGGACATAGTGTAAAGCAGGAGGGTAAGAAGAAGCCTGGCGTTTGGCTTTCCTGCTCAGGACACTTGCTCTATATCCATGCACGTAGCACTTCTGGCAGCAAGTTTTCCAGCAGCAGTTTAAGACAGTGGTGTCTCTGGTGGTTTGCTCTCTGCACAGAAGAAAACCACACTTGTACCTCAGCCTGTCCAGTGAATGTAGCTTATATTGATGTCAAAGGTAGATTTGCATTAAAACCCTGAGTTTGAGGAGGGGCAGCTGAGATTTTGGCATGTGAACTTTCCTCTGACTCCCTTGCAGAGCCGGCAGCCTCCCACAGAGGTGTGGCAGCAAGCAGGTGGAGGTGGCAATCCTGTTAAACCAGTGCAGCTGTGTGCTGGGGCACCAGTCCCAGCTGAAAGGCCTATTAGCTCCAGGTGTCAGAAGAGCAATTTAGGGATCCCTCAGCTGAGTGGCTCTGCTGAGGTCATAGGGTGTTTGTAGTACTGCAGTGCTTCAGGCTGGACTGTCTAAGAAAAAGTAGGTTGCTTATTTTTCTTAGTTCAGTTTTATATTTGTGTATGTCAGCTGTTTGTTAGACAACTGTTTTCTGGTAATTTCCACTTCTGTTTGTGTTGGCTTCAGGCATCCCCTTACCAAAATGCATCCAGGCCCAGGGTCAGAACAGGAGGAATCTCTGTTACTGTGCTGTGGTCCAAATCTGATGGTCTGACTTCTAATTTTTCATAACGTGCTGCTTCTGCTTTCCATTCCTCCTTGTCCAAAACTCCCCCCCCTGCTTCTCTACGAGTCTCTCATTAGACTTACCTATTTCATTTTTAGTTTATGCAATCTGGTGGACTTTCAAGGTTGTTTTTCTCAATCAAGATCTCTCCTGTATTGTTATTCCATCCATGTGTACACTATAAACTTTAGGTGGCCTTTCCCTATGCTCATCTATCAGCTACATGTGGATCTCTGGAAATGCTAAATCACTGAATTGCTATAATCATGTCTGTGCGCTCTGCACAGTTGTCGGTGTTAAGGTGCCAGGCTAAGGTGCATTTTTAGAAACTGAGTAATAGAAGTCGAGTAAAAAAATGTTTCATCTAGGGAGTGTGGTAATAGTCTGTCAAGAAAAAGGACTACCCTAACCTTTCTAAAAAATATGAGAAGACCATCTGACTGGAGACTAAAACAGGGAATGCTGCTCTTACTGGATTTTTTGCCTGATCATCTAAGCAGTTTCACATATATGCCATACACTTACATTCTTTATACTTTCACATCTTGGTATGTATGTATTAGTTCATCGGTGGCTTTTTTTCCTTTTAGTCTTACCATTCTGCATTAAGATTGTACTTGAATACAAGCTTGTAAAATAAGTCAAAACACCTGTTTGACTACTTTAAGTACAGCACAATGTATTTTTCAGACAGGAGTCCTAGCTAATGTTTTTCAGGTTTTCTTACAAGGTACGTTCATAGGTTATGCATTGTGCATAGAAATGCTATCTTAATTTATGACCTATTGGCTTGTTAAAACAAGACTGAATTAAAAACGAAAAGCAAAACATTTGCTATAATAAAGTGACCAAGGATAACACGAGTTGATTTACCTGAGTAATTTTATAGATAAAGTGGTAGCACTCTGTGGGCATAGCAAAGGGTTTCTGTAGAATTTCTGAGAACGGTAAAAAACATTACTCTTCACCTAGCACGTGAAACACAAAATACATTCTCAAAGCAGGCTATTGTTAGTTATGTTCTGTGCTCAATGTGTTGACTGAAAAGCCTCTATCACCTATGCTGCTGTATAAAGAAAGGATTTTGTATGATGCATCCTTTAGCTTCAGAAACCTTTCTATCAGCAAAGGCAATCCCTTTGAAAAGACAAGGGAATGAGAGAGAAAACCAAATGAAAGATACTACTTCAAATGATATGTTTGAATCCTATTCTAGCTGCTTACAAAACACCAGTTTTCCAAAAGGAAAAAAAGTTAGAAAAAGCTTTCATGCTCTGCTGTTGGAGATACCACAGCTCATTAGCACCTCTTCTCAAAGAGGAATGAATTAAGGACAGCTGACTTGGATACCACAATGACGAACATGACGTAGAAAGCCAGGGAAGGAGAAACCTACCAAAACATGGTGAACTTGATCTCAGAAGTCCTTCAGGGCATACACAAAATGAGATAGAAAGCTTCATGTAGTATAAGTATTTTTAGTGCAGCAGGAGGAAAAAATGTTGTTTCTCACTCAATTAATGTACTGGAATGAACCGGTGCTAAGGGTTCAGTTGATGGTACTGTAGCTACTGCTTCACCAAACTATGAACCTTTTGAAAGCTCCTTTGTGGTGAAGATATTGAGTCCCATCTGATAATCAGCAGGGTTTTGGATAAATCTGTTCTACATGATGCAATTACTTGAGCTAGCTGTAAATTGGGTAGATAAAATATCAGAAATTGTTGAGCTGCAAAAACATGGCATATGTGGAGAGCTACTTAATCCCATTGGGCAAACAAAATAGTGCTGCTTTTATGCAAGTTAGCTGCTGTCTAGACATACCTGTAGCCTCCTAAACCGCTTAGTACTTCTGAAAGTTTTACCACTACACTCATCAGTCATTTTATATGCTTTAGAAAGCCATGCAATGACTGTTTAATTATGCAAAGTGAAGGTATAATTAAATTTCACTGGAACTGTGGGGATTTGAATATGATGAAATAAAATGGGTTTAGTTTTACAGGCTCAGTATGCCACAGAGGAATTGCAAAGCCTTTTGATTTTCTTTTTCCATATCTGTAATTCTCTCTGGGGGAACGGAGAGTTTGGGCCCAAGGTGGCTTTCCGTCTTTGTGACAGGCAGTGTAGATGTACACGCGTAAAAGTTAGATGTTGCCAAGCACAACTCAAAGATGAGATTTGTTTTTCTCTAGGAAAGCTGCCAGCACTGTTAATACGTACATCTGGAAGTTCTTGAAACCTGGTAATGAGGACAGTGCTAAAAGCCAAATAAAGAGTCAAAATAAGCAGATCTATAATACAACTTTCAAAAATAGTGGCATGAAACTGGGCGCCTAGGCATGTGGCCTGAGTGGCCCATAATACTGCCTCTTCACAACCTGAAGAGCTGCAAGCTCAGCTGTTCTGGAAAACCGGGCTGCTTGCTGAAAAATGGATGCCAAAGATTGGCTTTTCCCTGATATATAGAGCTTTTAGTCTTCCTCCTTCAGCCTTCTAACAGCAGAGCTGGCTAAGTACCTTCTGGATACCATTGGGTATGGTCCTCCCTCCATATTTCCTTCCATTCTGCTTCCTGACTTCACCTGTGGGCAGGCTTTTTGGGAAACATGCTTGTTTTGTGTTTATCCTTTCGAAGATCTATCTGAGCACCACTGTGTGATGATGGACCATCCTCTGAGAGAGCTGGCTCCTGAAGCCTCAGTAGTTTTGACCATCTTGTTAGTTAATATCTGTGGTGTATAAACCGTTTACTGACTTACCTAGCTTGAGCCCAGATCAAATGATCACGTATGGATATACTCAGCAGCTTATTCTACACTTAATAATTAACAGTTTTTCTTTAAAAGAATGAGATTCACCAGGGATAGGTGAAATTGAAATACAGTTGCAGAGAAAAAAGATATTTTTTTGAGACAAATTAATTGTTTCCATACATTCTAAATCTTTTGATGTAGCTGACTGTGTCTCTTTAGGTTTCTCGTCATCTTTGTAGACTACAAAGTAAGAGGAAATACTGAAACAGAAGTAGTATGAGGTTACAAGCAAACCAAGTACTTTTAAAGGATGTGTTAGATGTGCTCGCCACACTCCTGCATAAAACTGAAATTATAACATGAGAGGGAGGGACAGAAACCAGCAATGTCAAAACACCCAAGCAAACAAAAAAACCCAAGTAAAATGAAACAGTTCCTTTCAGAAAACACAGGTGCTTCTTTATTCTAGACTTTTTTGTCAACATCCTTGCAGTGGGGAAAGGAGGAAATCCTGATGGGTTCATCTGAATTTAGTATTTGATACTATAGTCCTACTCCTGTGTCGTGGTTTAACCCCAGCCGACAGCTAAGCACCACCCAGCTGCTCACTCACCGCCTTCCCTGCCCCCCCCCCCCGCAGTGGGATGGGGAAGAAAATCAGGAAAAGAAGTAAAACTCATGGGTTGAGATAAGAACGGTTTAATAGAACAGAGAAGAAGAAACAACTAATAATGATAATGCTAATAAAATGACAACAGTAATAATAAAAGCATTGGAATGTACAAGTGATGCACAGTGCAATTGCTCACCAACTGCTGACCGATGCCCAGTTGGTTCCCGAGTGGCGATCCCTCCCAGCCCCACTCCCCCCAGTTTATATACTGGGCGTGGTATGGCATGCTGGGCCCATGGTATGGAATACCCCGTTGGCCAGTTTGGGTCAGTTGTCCTGGCTGTGTTCCCTCCCAACTTCTTGTGCCCCTCCAGCCTTCTCGCTGGCTGGGCATCAGAAGCTGAAACATCCTTGACTTAGTCTAAACGCTACTTAGCAACAACTGAAAACTTCAGTGTTATCAACATTCTTCTCATACTGAATTCAAAACATAGCACTGTACCAGCTCCTAGGAAGACAATTAACTATCCCAGCTGAAACCAGGACACCTGTCTTAAACTTCTGTATACTCACACACCTTCCTTCATAACTGCCTTAGGTTTTTTTTGCTCTTTGTGTGAATATCTTGAATATATCTTGAATAACTGCTGAATTGAACATTTTAAATGATTTCTGTCACCTTGCCAGTGCTACCTGGTTCTTTCACCTTTTCAAAAATGTGAAGTTATCTCATAACTTGAGCTAGCATATATAATAAAACTGGTGATATTTTTCTGCCATATGATTAAACTTTGAACAAAACTCTTTGGGACTTGTGTATGCATGAGCTATAATTCCTGCAGGGAGCTTATGGCCAAGCTTGCATATGACTAAACTGATTTGTTTTCAGAAGTGCTGAATGGGTAGATAGCAAGACTTCCCACCCAGCTCTTGCTTGTCCATGGTGTTTTTTTTTTTTTTCTTCTTTTTTTCTTTTAAATATTATTTTTCTCTAGAATGCAGAGCAGGTCCTTGTTAATGTTTTCATCTCTATGTGGGAAAGCTCACCGAGGGTGACCTTATAAAAGAATCATCTTTCATTTCTATGAAAAGAGCTTGTCTACCAAGGAAATCACTTGGCTTGAAGAGTTGTGATTGTATTTAAGTAAGTTTATATTTAACTGAGATTCTACAGGAGAATAAAAAAAAACTTAAAATAAATACAAGCTATTAAAACTGTAATAAAAATGGTTTGTCAGCAACTGGTGTTTTTTCATACTGCCAAATATCTGTTTGTTACACTGTTGTCCATCTGTGTAGGTCTGTTGCTCTTGAAGTTTCCTAGTAAAATGAACAGGATGTTTTTCCCCCTGAAATTGGTATTCTGATGAAATCTGCAGACCGGCATAGTTCCAGCAGCCATGTTTTGCTTGCAGTGGGTGGGTGGGGGTAGTGTTACAACACATGAAAGGGGAAAGAGGGTTTGTGGTAGCACTGCCTAGGGGAGAGGTGAGAAAGGAACTCTTCAGTACCGGAGAAGTGTGCCAGAGGTGGAGAGGACCTGAACTTTTTATGTTTTTCATTAGAAGTGTCTTATAGGGAGGAAGCCAAAATCAGCAGTAGGCAGGGTACCTGCTCTTTTCCATCCTCTCCGAAGGAGGAGGAAAAATAAATGATAAGCTCCAGTAAGTACATAGGCTTTATAGCCTATGGAGCAAGCTGTTCAATGACGTGAAAGCACATCTTTATGAAGTTAGAATGCATTTCTGGTTTGGTCTGTGGTTACCACTGAAGGCTTTATACTAATACTGTTATTGGGGGCAGCTGCATTATAGCACTACTTACTTATTTATTCACTGTAGTGACAGTTACATTTCATGTAGCAGCTGCTGAAGCCAAGACTATTCAGCAAGGGCAAAATGTGATAATACTTCAATGAGGTTTTCTTCTGCAATATTAAGTTTTAATTTTTTGTACAGGAACAAATATTTTTCTACTGCTATGTTCAACTTTTGTCTGTAGTATTATCAAAGAAGTTCAGTAGCCACTAGTTAGGAATGTCAAATTCACTTTATTGCACTTGCCTTTCTTGCATGTGTATCTGTTCTAGATACATAACCAGCTTTGTAAAACCTAAGTGCATGAAAGTCATTATTATGATAGAAACAGCCCACCCCATGTTCTGAACACTTTCAGCTTTTCTTAATTCCTTTTAGTGTAATGAGGTCTTAGCCTCTGGGCAGGGGGAAGAGAAAACCATAGCGTAGTATACAAATGATTTAGGAAACTCTTGACACATGTAGAAAACAGTATCTGCTCTGGAAGGCTTATTGATTGCTTCTAAATTTTAACTAAGCATTTGATGGGGAAAGGGTAAACTCTACCTTGGAGGATACCAGTGAGATGCTCGAGTTAGTGCAAATGTGGCCAGGATGTCTGCAGCTTTAGGGTCTTTATTCTTCTGTTGTTTGCCCAAGGTTTTTGGTGTAGTCATTTCTGTTTTGCTGGAAACTAGATCAGGCAAATCTGTGGGTTGTGGGTTTTTTTTGTGGGCGTGTGGTTTTTTTCTTAGGTTGTTTGTTATTCATGGGTTTTTATTTTGGTTTTGGTGGTAATAACTTGTGCTGCTGTAACTGAAAGTCTTGGGCTTGGGTCCTGCTGGCAGCCATGCTCTCATGAGTGGTTCCAATATATATGGTCACCGGTGTAAAAATATGTCTTTGCCTGGGCTGCGTTCAGCCTGTCTGGGGGAGTTTGTAATGAAGTGGCCAGGCGTGTGCTTGTGGAGCCTTGTGGTGGCTGGCTCCAGACAGACCTGCTCCCTGGTTGTGGCAAAACTAATGGTACCATGGGCCAGCCTGCTTTTAGGAACAGACTCCAGATTAGAGCGTAGACAATTCATTGTGTTCTCCGCATCTGCGCAAGGAGTTTGGCTACTGCCCAGCAATGAATGACATTTACAGGAAAAGGTTGTTTGGCCCACTTCTGTGAATGACATGTCACATCCTTCACTTTAAAGCTGATACTAACCACTCTATTTGTTTTATACACTTATTTTCCTCTCTGTCCTTTCTGAGGACAGTTTCTAAAACTTCTGGTGAACTACCAGCAGTAGACTCTGTAGACACTAAGCACCTTTTTGAAGATGACAGATGCTGTATGTATAATCAAATCCTGCCCTAAGTTGCTACCAAACACTTTTCAGGCTTGCTCACTGTTGAGCCACAGCACCTCTGAGATGAAATACCTTCATTTTGGGATTTGCTGACCTTCATAAAGGAGGCAGAGTTGATACTTGCATTTTATGCGTCAAAGGTCCATGAAAAGCAGTGATTTTTTGTCTTCAGCACATATGACATCCATAGGACACCAGTAAAGTGACCAGAGTAAATACTAATGTGCTGTCTAAAGATGTTGCCCTCATGTCTCATTTTGCACGAGCTGTTACGTAGCTGTAGTGATGGAAAACAAAGTGTTGTATTTAACTGTATTTTTAATATACATTAGTAACAGACATATTTTATGTGTTTAGCTGTAATTAACACTTCCATATTTATGTTATGTAGCTTTCTGTAAATGTTTACTTTTGTACAACAGACTTATATTCACAGAACTGGTCGGAAATTTTTCAACAAAACAAATGTCAGAAAGTGGCAATTTGTTGAAACCAAAACTTTCTTGGGGAATGTGGCATTTTCTATGAAAAACTTTTTTCCAGAAAAGCTTTGACATGCCTTCAGTGTGGTTTCTGCTCTGAGGAAGAAAGAGACTGCTACCCTGGGCTGTGGGAAACTGAAGACACTGATACAGGATGTGTCCTGTGTGGCAGAGCAGGGAGTCTATCCTGGTGAATCTCATCTCTTTGGCTCAGTTCCATCCCAAGAGGGTATGTAGAAATCTTAAGTCTCAAGCAGATCCCATGTGGGTCTAATCACAGAAAAATTTTATTAAGTTTCTGCAAATGGTAAAAACCCCATTTGAACTGTTGCTGGTTTTGTGGGATAGCTGGCACTGAGTACTGCATGCAGAGCTCGTGGGCAGTGCTGAGCACTTGCAACTTGTCTCTGACTGCACGGGGAGGTCCTGGCTCGTCCTTCAGCTCAGCCGCACTTTGGAAACCAGACCCAGCCTCTGTACAGACCTACTCCCTGCTGGGATGGTACAGGGATAATTCTGTATGAGAGGGCTTCCTCTGGGCCGGGTGTCAGGGGTGGAATAAATAATGCTGCCTTTTCCCAGTGTCTTTGAAGATACCTGGGGAAAAGCCCCCTCTCCCCCCCAAACCTCATGCTCATTTAATTCCTTTTGAACTTTGGATAGCAAACATAAAATGCTGGGCCTGGTTGTCCTCGCTCACACTGGTCTCAAAGAGCATAAATTCATGGGAGCTGGTTGAGAAGTTTGCCGAGCCTGTTTCTCTACCTAAAGGGTTATAGCATGAAGGGTACTAAAACATCTTTCTTTGCTCCCCAGCTTGTGATCTGTAAAAGGCAGCTGCCTCTGCTGATTGCTGGCAGGTCCCAAAGAAGGGTTGCATTCAGGTGAGGGTGGGACAGACTCACAAAGACACTCATGAGCCAAAATGCAAGTCTGCATCAAGTAAAACAAGCTCATGCTTGCAGGGAGTTAGTGACAGAGATGGTCTAATTTGCCTAGACTGCATATATTTACCCTTTTATTTTCTAACACAAAAAGCTGGCAAATTCTTTCGCTATGGAGAAATTTCTTAGAAATAAGCTTGCCCTGTCCCCTCCAAGACAAAGTGTTTCTGCAGTGGGGTCTAGCGGAGCTAGAATTTGATGTGGCTGGGCTGCCTGGGGTGTTCAGAAAGGTAGTTGTTTTCTTCACTGGACTATGGAGGTGGCATTGCTGCTTCTCGTGCTTGCTGAGCTTTCCTTTAGGACTGGAGCTGGCAGTTCCACTTTTCGGATACCCCAGGCACATAAAATAACTTTTAGTTGTTTGGATCCCCGCGTCTTAGCCATGCTCTGTGCAGCTACTGTCCTACATGACAAAGGTGAAGAAAGCAGCTGCACATCACTTCTGGCTCCCCTACTTGTTGTGAAAGTTCTAGTAAATCAGTGCGATGTTCTCTGCTTCTATTGCATTTGACTTTTTTCTTTTTTTTTTTTTTTTTAAACCTCTGAGCTATGTATCTTTGAAATGGGATGCCATGGTTTCCATCATTACCTTCCCTACATAGGGTCTAACTTTGAAACACACATTTTCACTACGGTGAAACCATCTGCTGCGTGTGGGGAATTAGCAGTACTAGGCATAATGGTTCTTTATAGCTACCTAGAAATGTGCCCAAATAGTGCAATATAATCAGGCATAATAAGATATAAATGCCTGTTCAACACATAGACCCACAGTAAGGCCATTTTCACATCATCTTGCATTGGCTTACATTATGTTCTATTGAATTTCATTTCAGGTTTTGTTTGCTAGTGCCGTACAGGACCTGCTGTTGTTATCATCTCAGATACATGTGTTTTTAATGATAGTGTTCTGAGATTCAGATATAGTTGAATTTACATGAACTGGACAATGAATGTGATATAAGTTGTCTCGCATTTACTGGACACTAAAAGCATACATGTGGGTAGATACTGTAGAGTAGTAAATGTGCTGTAAATCCACACTTAACCTCCCAGGTGGAACCTGTTTGTGGAGCCATATTTAAGGGTTGTTCGGAGTTAGAATAATATTAGTTGTTCTTTTCATAAATCCACAGCATTTGTAGGGCTCTGAGCTTGCTGTATACTTTTTTCACAATTGCTATCTATCTTTAAAGGTTTCTGTTTCTTTTCTTTCTTTTTTTTTTTTTTTCCCCCTGCATGTCGCATACAAACCAGGGTGCATTCTTTTCATACAGTATTGAATTACACATCCATGGGCATCACAGAAAACTTTTTTTTTCCCCCAATACTTGGTGGCAGTTCTGTGCATTTTCAAGCCTTAGGTCCCTTTAAAATATTAACTAATCCCTAGCCCATCATTTATAGGTTACTGTAATCTGCAATTTGCAGAAGTTAAAATTGAGGCAGAGAGGTTAACTTGCTGCAGATGTCAGTGATATAGCAGTAAAGCATGAATTAATCATTGCAAGCATTCTTGTAGAACCACTAGTGCAGAATCCTGTTAGGTATCTGAAGTGTGGGGCTTTCTGGCTCCCAAATCTCTAAGTTGCACCACTAATCTTCATATCTTTCCCTCTGTGTTTTTCCTGCGTCACTGATGATGACTGTTCATCAAGAGTGATGTATGCTAAGCTGTTAGTTATGTTCCCATACTGTCAGAATTTAAAAACTACTGATGTTGAAAGATGTGGGGACACCTTTTGCTCCCTCCCTCCTTCCTTTCTGCTAGCCTCATTGCAAATTATCAATGTTGAAAGAAGTCATGAGGAAAGAAGAGAGAATGCATGACTGAATAAAACTTCAGATGCTAGAAACCTGATAAGCTTCTAATGTCCTTTTGCTTCCTGGCAGGCTGTACAGGACCAGAAACCTGTTTTGAACACACTATTTCTGATTTTGTGAAATGCTGTTGGCTGAGAAAAAGACTGTTGAGGCCAAAATATTGGTTATAAACTATGCCTAATCTCTATTTTTGTTCTGGCTGGTAGTGTCCAGAAAAGTGACTGTCTCGTGTGGATCCTTGGTGCTCTGTGCTGAATTATAAAGAAACGCAACTCCGTTCTCAGCACACCAGAACGGCAAGCAGCGGTTCTCTCACACACTTGCCATCACAGATCAGGCCCTCTCTGTACCAGAAGATTGACGAGCTCTCTAATAATGCTTTCCATGTCAGAACTAAAACATGGTAGGGAAGAACATGAAGAAACCTTCATAGATCTGCCTGGCTCAAGAAAAATAAATAGTTGACCTTGGGTTCTGACCATTTTCCTTCAGTGAAATTATGCTCACAAGAAAAATTGAATCAGGTTTTATTTCCCTTTATAATGTCTCCATGCCCCTACTGCAACCACCACAACTAGGAGGAGTGGGATCCTGGCTATGGAGTATTGCAAGTGTTACAAAGGTTCAGCTTGGCACCACGCTGAGCAGTTAGAGAGCATTTCTCTCCATCTCTACAAAGAGGAAAGAAATACAAAAATCCAGTTGGAATCGGTGCATTATTGGGGAGTGGAAGGGTTTAAGGCTTATAGTTAATAACAACAAGCTATGTTCATCTGCCATTTGTGAAAGCAAAGTCCTTGGAAAAGAAAGATGGCTGTTGGAAGAGTTGCTACAATAATGTCTCAAAATACACGTTGAAAATATTTTTATGTCCAGAAGAAGGGTCTGAATCAACTTTGTGCTTTCTTTTATTTAAAATCAATAACGAAAACTGGTTTTGCTTGGCAGGTTCCACGAAAGAAAAGTACTGCCATCCATTGAAACACCAGAAATCTTTTTCCATATCTCTTTCTCCAGACCCTTTAAATACATTTGGGTCTACATTGGGCCTAAGCAGCGTGAAGCACTATGCTTAGCATTTTCAAGGGATCTATGACTTATGGGTACTGTTGGCTGGGCTGCAACGTCATTCAATCCTGTTTCGGTTGTGTCTCTTGACTGTGAGCTGGTGTTATAGCTGGTGAAGGGAAGTTCAGGTACTCCAAATGCATTGCTCTCTATGGTCCATGTGGTCAGCTTTTTGGGAAGGCAGGGCTGTGAACTGGATTGTGGTTTCAAGCCCATTTTGTGCAAGCTGCTGAAGGTGCACGTGAGACAGTTGGATGCTATTTTCCAGTAACAGATTCAAATGGGTACCCTAGAGCCAGGAGGCTTTTATCCTGTTCTCCCCCTCCCACCAGCTTTCCCTGCCCAGTAAGGATCCTCCACTTTTGCCTCCCTCCTCTGCTTCTGCAGAGCTGAGCCCTGGTGCCTGGGGGGGGGTGGTACGCAGCTTCTGGCAATGCAGCTCTTCCAAAGGTGAGCACCAGAATAACTGGAAAGTGCTGAATTGCATGCACCCAACAATTCTTGGCACTTTGCTTTAACGTTTCATGAAAAAGGATATTAGTGAATTATTTAAAATTATTTTGTGGCTCTTGGCTGTTTTTCTTGAGGTTTTTTTCTTTCTTTTTTCTTGTATTCCTAGTCAGTTGCTCAGTCTAGCAAGGTGGTTGGCCACAAAACCCTCACATACTGATAACTATAAATGGTAATGATAGCCTGACTGACTGAGGTGTAACCATGTAGATAAAAAAAAAGTTGCTACCAAGCACACGTGGCTTTCACAGCATGTGCCAAGAACTCCCACAGTGTCCTACAGCTAGAGGTAAGATGGACAAGATGCGAGGGAAAGAAGAGAGGGAACATAACGTTATCCTTGTCGAACAAGATGGAACACTTCTGTTTATTCCTAGAGATATGTAGGATTACATTTAGGACTCTTATGAGAAGCAACTGCTAACGTCAATCCCACTTTCACCTAGAAAATGGACAGACTGTCCCTTGGTGATAAAGACCCTCTGACAGGTATCAAAGCAAGTGAAGCTTCCTGTGTCACACTTTGTGGAAAATAAAATTGGACTCATTCTATCAATCTCCTTCTCTAAACCTCTCTGTTTTATGTGGTGTTGTTTTTTTTGTTTTTGTTGTTTTGTTTTTTTTTTTTTTCCTGCTGCACACCCCAGAGGTTGTGATTGTTATTGGATATATTTGTTTGCCATGTCAGTTGAGTGAAAAGTTTTACTCTGATGTTGTGGCTTGTTTCAAGCCCCTGGTAGTGCTGCGTTCAGCTGAGGCTTCCTTCTGAGCCTGCGGGTGCGTGCGTGCACACGTGCAGAAACTGCCCGTGGTTGCCAGGCACAGTGAAAGCTCACTGTTATTCCTGTCTCATCTCCATGACAGATTTATTTTCCTCTGCACAGTTATGGTGACTCTTGCTCATGTTCTGTCCTTCTCGGTGGCACTAACCGCCCCCTCTGAGGCTGGTCTAATGCAGGCAGTGCCCTGCTCATCGGGTTACAAAACGGGCCAGGAAAATCTCCTTTGATGCTGGTCAGAGGCTGCTGTTGGATTCCTTGGCTTTGTTCCCCTGCTGAATAGCGGCTTGCATTTCTTGACGTCTTCTCCAAGGCCCCACTTAGCTGCTCCAGAACATGCCGGGCTTGTCTGGGTTGCAGCATCTCCTGCAGCCATCAGTACGTCTCCCAGTGCGTGGGTGCCTTGCACCGTGCTCTGCCACTCCTCTGCTTCCCGGAGCTCCTTGGGGAACTGTGTGACTTGCAAGGCCTCCAGGAGACTTGCAAGTTCAGCTTCCTGTATTCTAGAGCTATGTATTTATGAGAAAGTAAGTAAACATGCCATGAAATGCTGCTGTGTTCACGTGCGGTCTTAGTGGCTTGTCTGATGTTTTCCTTCCTCCCTGCCGTTGCGTCCAAAATGTTTCCAGTCTCTCTCCAGACTGTGTCCTGCCTGGCCCCCATCCTGGGTTGGCAGGACACCCATGGGTGTAGCAAATGTGTTGTATTTCCTTGGTGAAATTCTCTGGCTGCGGGTCTTGCTGGGGCGTTTTTCCCAACGTTATCCCAGAGTGATGGGGGCAGTCCTGGCACTTGCTGGAAAGGGAGATAAAATAAAAGTGAGGCAGTAACAATGGCTGGTTAACTGGGCTGTCTTACAGGCAGTGGCTTGATTTTGTCCCCAGTGAACCAAAATGTAGGCTCAGGACTAGGTCTGCTTTCAAATGCTTATGTACAAGATCTTAAAATGGAGCCAAACCCCCTTCTAAATAGGGCTCCCTGGCTTCCAATTTAAAGAACATCTGAGCTCTGGGAGTCTGTCACAACACAACCCGGGGCTGGTTACTGCAGTCTGATATCAAAACCTACTGAAGCTTTCCTTTCTTAAAAACCAGCCTTTGGGATCTGTCACAGCCGCTTTTGGCCAAACTGAAGATGTGCTGGTGGTCTGGATAGAAGCACAGTCAGCTGCAGAAGGGACTGTGAGGTGACCAGGTACCCGGCTTAAAGCACTAGATAAAAATGAAACTGCTTAAAGAATTCAGAAGGAAAAGAGACTTGACTCTGTGTGCTCACTGATTCTTTGAAATAAACCCAACTCAAACCAACTTTGCAGTTTAAAACCACTCATTTAACTCTGTACCTAGTCATTTAATGCTTGCTCTTGCATTAAATGCACAATAGTGTTACAAACTATGCTAGCCCTGTTAGCAAACACACACATATTGTCCCAAGAAAGCCCCTTCTCTGAGAATTTTACCTTTATTTTGCTCTTTCTGGATCCTAGAGTTTCCAATAAGATCCAGACGTGTTTAAATCAAGCTACTTGGTATTTGACTGTCACTTTATTAACACAAGTTCTTCCCCAAAAGTGCTGCCTACACATCCTGAAATAACAAGGGCAGTGCCTGGGCCACCTGGTCCTGCGAACAGTAAATAACAACCCAGGAAACGGAATTGATTCCTGCTCAATGAAGAGGAGTGAAGGAGTTAAAACTTCTCAAAAATGGACTGTAGATGGAACTGAACTGTGCCGGTGCCGAGCCTCTGAGATCTATTAGTTTTGACAACCTCAGTTATTCTGGTGCTTCTCATCATCTGTAAAGTTAACAAGGGCT
>JANHGO010003879.1:0-26124 GCA_024606505.1 Aquila spilogaster | reverse complement strand
GGTTATTGCTGAGTGATGGATGCATGCCTGGGGCGAGGGTGGGCCCTGCACTGGGCAGAGCTGCCACCATGATGGCATCTGGCAGGGGTTGGCAATGCTGTGAGCTGAGCTAGGCCACGTGCAGACTGTGGGTTGCACACTGGACATGCCTGTGGTAGCACAGAACTTGAGAAAACCTGGCCTAGCAAGGGAAAAATATGATCCTACAAGGAAAAAAAACATAAGAACAGCCATGTACAGGAGAAAAATTGTGCTCTGATTTATGCTATTTCAAGGTTGTTTGCATTAAAATGAAAGCCCTAGAAAGGAGAAAGTTTACATAGTATTGAATATGTGCAGAATCTTACTATATGATGCAAACAACACTTGCTGAAAACATTAATACTCACATGTATTTTCCATGCAAAGCTACATTCTCTACTCCTTCATCCCCACTACTGTATACATTACTTGCTCTTCTTTGTATACTGTAAATGAGGATTAAATGCACAGGTTGCAGGCAGAAAATGCAGTCCCTGTATGTCTTCCAGGTAAACATGAACTTTTAGCACCTACCCTCAGAAGACTTCTTAAATAAATGCCATTTGAAGGCAAATTTTACTAATGACTGTTTAAAGACGGAGCTATTCCATTTTACACTCCATTATTTACAACAAGCAATTAGTTCCAAGTGACTGCTCTTGCTGATTGCCAAATCTTATGTGAATAAACATCCACCTTGTCTTTCTAGACCCCACTTTGGAGCATGTGAAACTTTCTTGTTTCTGAGTATGTTGTGATGTTAGTACTGACACCTCACCTACTGAGAATAGGCCCCTCATTCCATAAGCAGAAGATAGAAACCCAAGAACACACAAGCTGGAATTTTCCGGACTGATGAAGGCAGCTGTTCAAATGAAGAATCCCTTGTTCTGAATGTTACATACTTCTTTTTTTTTTTTCCTATGGGCTGCCTGAAGTATGCACCAGAGAATGGAAACTGGCTGCTTCTTTACTTCTAGCACAAAGATAGAATTGATCAGTGACTCGAAAGCAGTTCTGATACTGTGTTAGCAATAACCTGTACTAACACAGACTACTTCTGCCTGGACACAGATGACTGGTCTTGGTATGAAAATGTGCATGTGACCTGCCATCTTTTCAACCATAGAAAGGTCATTATTCATTTTTTCCCGTCAATAGCATCTTCTTGCCCTTTATCTTTTAAATCTGGAAATGGACAGTCTTAAATCTGGACTTAACACTCTCCAAATCTGTATCATACTGTAAATATCAAGAAAGGGCAACAGCAGAGCACCAGTCAGACAGACAGTAGCTGCAGCTTTCAGCTCAGGAGTGAGGGCTAGCCTGTGAACTGGTACATAGTCCTCAGTTCAGCTTGTCTCATTCACTTAGTCTCAGCTTTGCCCCCCTTAAGTTGCAGTTCACTGACTAATTAAAGGCTGTGTGTTGCCGCTGGCTGCTGCTGCGACCAACAGTTGGAAAAGCAACTTTGCAGTCTTCAAAGATGCTCAGGTTGTATAAAAATTCGGACTCAGTAATAATCACAGAAAGTTTTAAAGCTATTTCTTATTGGAGAAATTTCTCAAATGTGTTAGCATGGGCAGTTTATTCCATTTCTGTGAATGTGCCGTGAACCAATAAATCCAAATGCAATGTGCACTTGTGGTATCTTTGCACTTCCATTAGTGAAAAGGTTTCATGCGTATACATGCCACAGGGAAATTTGACCTAGATTGTCATTTTGCCTACCTCAGAAAGGGCTTCTTTCTCACGTTTGCACATACAAAACACCTATTAATTTAGTGATAAAAAGGCTGACTGTAGAAAGAGTAGAATTGTGTTTCAACTCAGACAACTAGGGATTGTTTCCAAACCTACCTTTGGTATGCATTCAGATGCAACTGTCAGTGTTGGGCCTATTAATTCGTCTTTAGCAGCAACAATAAAAACAGTGAAAAATTTACTGTTGTTTCATTGAAGGTTACTGGGAAGACAAAAAAGATATCAAAATTTAAAATCACAATTAAAGGAATAGCTAGAGAAAATATACTATGCAGAACCCTTGGTACAATTAACAATTTATACACTGTAATTTAAATATTTTTCAAAGTTTGCTGATCTCGTAGATGAAAGAGGGTGATTGTTTGAATTCACACTGTTGTGTAGAAAATAGAGGCCAACTAATTGAAGCCTGTCCAGTTTGCTCTTACATTCAGGACTCCTCTGCAGATGAGGTATCTCGACCATAGGCATTTTGTTGCAAACAGCAGCAGGTCTGTGAGGCTCTGTAAGTATGATCAAACACTGTTACAATTAGATTATGTTTAATTGCGCATTCATCTCTGAATTATTAATTTGGCTAAATTTTGCAAGATGATAAGAAGTTTAGTTATTTCAAGGGTTTCACACAGTATTTCCATGAAAGAAACTACTACTACTTGTTTTAGAAGTTATGATGTTTATTCTGAACACTGTGTAGATGCAGAGTAGCCAGTCTGCATTTAACAACAACAAAAAAGGATCTTTGTCAGATTTTGACAGGAGATAATGGTTTTTTCACTGTTGTCTAGAAAAACTGTACCTGTAGGCATTATACACGTATAAATGTATACGTAAATATGTATGTATACATAAATATATGTCAGTTCTTGTACTTAAAAAAAAGGAGTAAATAACCTTAACACCCTTTTGATATGACAACCCACTGTCAATGACATTGACAGTGGGGTCAAGTGCAAGTTTGCTAATGATGTCAAACTGTGAGGTGCAGTTGACTCACCAGAGGGATGAGATAGCATGCAGAGGGACTTAGACAGGCTTGAGTAGAGGGCAGAGGTGAACCTCATGAGGTCCAACAAATCCATGAGCAAGGTTTTGCACCTGGGTTGAGGCAATCCCCACTACCAATACAAGCTGGCGGATGAAAGAATTGAGCACATCCCTGTCAAAAAGGACCTAGGAGTACCCACCTAGGTGGTTGGGAAGCAGGACGTAAGTCAGCAATGTGCCTTCACAGCCCATAAAGCTACACATTTCTTGAGCTGTATCAAAAGAAGTGTGGCCAGCAGGTCAAGGGAGGTTATCCTAACCCTCTACACTGCACTGGTGAGGCCTCATGTGAAGTACTGCTTCCAGATGTGGAGTCCTCAGTACGGGAGAGACATAGACCTGTTAGAGTATGTCCAGAGAAGGGCAGCAAATATGGTTCAAAGGATGGAACACCTCTTGTACAAGGACAGGCTGAAAGAACTGGAGCTATTCATACTGGAGAAGAGAAGGCTCTGAGGTGACTCTGATAGTGGCCTTCCAATGTCTAAAAAGGAGGGCTACAGACACTTTCTTACAGAGTCCATGGTGATAGAACAAGGGGAAATGGTTTCAAGCTCAAACAGGGTAGATGCAGTTTGGATATAAGGAAAAAGTTGTTTACAATAAAGGTGGTGAGGCACTGGAACAGGTTGCCCAGGGATGTGGTGGATGCCCCGTCGCTGCAGACTTTCAAGGTGAGGTTGGATCAGGCTTTGGGCAATCTGTTCTAGCTGTGCATGTCCCTATTCATTGCAGGGGAGCTGGGCTAGACAACCTGTAAGAGTCACTTCCAGATATTAGGATTCTATGATTCCATGACACGGCTCACCTGATGAGATATTTGTAATCCTTTGGCTTTCCCCTTTCTCTCTTTGGCTAGACTTTGGCAAATTTTGTACAGCTCTCCCTCATTAGAAGGCATGTTCCTCTTGTTTTCCTAGTTTATCATCAGAATTTAGAGACAAAGGATCAATTGGCCCATCCTCTGGTATCTCCTGGTTTCACTAGTTCTTTCATTGTGTTTCTGTGGTGTTCATAGGGCAATCTGGATTCTTGTCTCAAAGCAGAGTGGTAAAACAGCTCCTCTGTGGAGTTTCATATTTCACCAAGGATTGTTCGTTCCCACAGCATAAAGCCTTCCCTCAGTCTTTGTTTGTCTCTTTGTACTTTTCTGTGGAACTGGGAGGGCATGGATGCTGAACTCATTTGGCAGGTAGCAGCTATGAGCCCAAAGTTCTTATCCAGGTTTGTCTTGTATGGCAATACTATTTTCCATAAAAAGAAATGCAGTTTTTAAAAAGTCAAGAGTGAAAAAAAACTTCCAGTCTTGTTTGAGACTGGATTGCAAATTTGCGTTGCTGGAACACTGCAATGAGGATTCTGGGCTGGACTTCAGTGTGGTACTGGGCAATGGAAAAGCGTGGAGATTTTGGTCATCAAAAGCTTGCTTGTTTGCTTTTGTAAATTTTTTTTCTCTTGAAAACATGTTCAAAACCATTAACAGTAGTGAGACTGAGTAGCTTTCACTGAGGGTGTAATTTAAATATCATGGGTTTATTCAGATGTAACAGTGGCCTAATTTGTTTGGAAACCTTTTATTGTTAGTGATGCAGGAAAAGAAAAGAGCTCAGTGCACACATTGAATATATTGGTGGCAGTTAAGCAAAGAAAACCTCATTGCTTATAAAGAGAACATATGTGCTGTGGAATCACAGAAAGTAAACACTGATTCCTACAGTGTTGTGTTTTTTTAGTAATGTGCTTCATTTCAAAGAGGAATTATACTTCAAACTTCTTTTATTTTGTTGTAGAAGATACAAACACCTAAAATTCACGTTGACAGATCTGCACACAAAAATCCTACTGCTTTTAGATCAAGCTCACAGAGATTCATGTAATTCTAACCAATTCTGGTATCTTTTATATGGTACTGTTAGAGTATGAGAATCACTGAAAGCAGTAATTGTAATAAATATTGTTATGCCAATAAATATGAAAAATTAGCTAACAATGGTTAAGCTTTTTTATAAAACCAGACAGCAAAAGTAACAGCAGGCTCTGCAATAAGTATGGGCACACATCTTCATCCAAAACAAAATATATGCAAATCCTATGCAGATGTACAGTTTTTGCTGAGTTGCAGCAGAGAATGTATAACAGGTCAGCAACTTGTTTGAAGACAAAGTTGTTTAAGATGATAACAAATATAATATTTCAATTATTTCTCATTCAAGCAAAACTAATTATCTCCATTCAATATAAAAAATTTGTTCACTTTACAGAAAAAGGAAACAAAACACAGCTGTTTTGGTACTTTGCAAGTAAATTTTCAGATTATTCCCTTGAGATGTATGAGAGCTGGGCTTTAGTTCATGCAGACTTCAGTATAGCCAACTCTATTTCCTGCGAGGGAATATCTGGATAACTAGATGAAAATATCCCTCTCTCTTTTGCTCAGTGTATCAGAAAATCTTCACTGAAAAATCAAAGAGAAGTTAAAAAAAAATCATGCAAGGACTGACTATCTCATCCTGAAATATCTCACGGAGTTAAGAATTTTTTCTTTTCTTCTTGGAAATATGAGGCTTAAGTTCAGATTTGCTTTCTGTCTGATTCAAAGTAGGCAGCTGATTTAGGCTTTCTAACTTTTACTAAAAAGTGAAACTTTCTCTAGAATCCTGGCTTCTCTAATTCCATCCATCTGAAACTATCCCACCTTCTCGGTCTGTATTCTCAAATTCATCAAAGCAATGGATTAAAATGATTTTTGACTTGGCGATTGGATGTTCCTGGAGCATAATGTATGGATTTGGGTTTCTGTACTAACAAATATCTAAGTATGAAGTCGCAGTGCATCAACACCACAAGGTGAATTGTGAATGCTGCCCTAGCCATTGCCCTGGTGCTTGAGTACGCTACTCCAGAGTGAGATGGTTTTGACTCCAATAACAGAAGATGGGAGTCTCTGAGTGCTACCTCTTTACTGATAGCTCAAAATACTAAAACACTGCATTAACAGGGAGTTGATACACTTCCCTTTCTCCTAGCCATTCTCTGCCTGAAAATTCTTCCATCAGATTGATATGAAAACAGAATCCCTATTTTTTCATTGTCAAATCACACTTCTAAATGAGTTTCCTCGCTTTTTTTTTTCTGAGTTTGCTCATTTTTTCAGTGGCTTTACAGAAATATCCCTCAGAATAGAGATAGCCTTGACCTTTCAGTCTCTCCTCTTCCAAAGAGCCTCAGAAGAAGGCCAGAAAGGGAATCCTCTGCTCCTGTAGAAATTAACTGTAGTTGTGACAGTATGTCTTGCAAAAGAAAAGATCATTTACATCACAGAAGCTTTCATGCCTTTAGGGATCAAACAAGTCAGTGCTCAGAGAGCACAGAGGCAAAACTAAGCCATGTTGCACAACTGTGCTGTACTTCTGGCTCACTGTCTACTTCAGGCTAAGGGAAACCATGCAGTGCTTGAACATTCATAGAATTAGCTTCAATACACAAAAATTAATGATAGGATTTTTAAATAGCAAATTTAAATAAGATGCAATGATGACCAATGTGATTTTCTCATAAAGGTAAAGAAACCTGAGAGCAAAGCCTCAATAAGCTGGAACTGATTCTTATTTAACACAGCTGTTTAAATACCTAAGCTTGTTGAATGTGGCACTAACAGAGTTTATGTATTTTGATATGTAAAAAATGATTCAAATTGGCTTATATTACATGAGAAATATCTTTGCTCAGGTGGATAGAAGAGTTTTATTTCATGCTTTGGTCTAGGATATAAAAAATCTTTTTTTTTTTTTCTTTTAAATTACACTTACTACTAATGACTTATTAGTATTTCAGTTTGAGGACTTAAACTGCAAAAATGTAAGCAGAGGCCATAGCTCTCAGTACCATAAACAAACCTATTTGTGAGCCTCATTAGCAAATATGATGTCCAGTTGGAAGTGTTTACAAGACTGGACCTTAAAATAGAAACTCTAATCAGCAGGCTATGTACTCTTGGGTGAGCAACTGTAAATATTCATTAATGATACCAAAAATACATGAAAAATGACTGATGTGAGAGCTATCCAGTTCAAATCAAGTGCACTCCTTATTTTACTCAAGGACCAACCTCTTGACTAATAAAAACTTCATGCAGGCATAATGTACTGAGGCTTGTGGGTTTTATTCTTTGTTTTATTTTTCTCATTAAATCATGATGGAGCAGTATAGCAAAGCAATAATTTTCTTACCTTTATCAGTATGGTATCTCTCCATAAATAGGAACTTACCTAGATTATATCGCTATGAAAGTAATCCCTCATATGGAAACTACAGGATACAAAGAGCACAATAACACTGTTTGATGGAGCAAATTCTCAGCTACAAAACAATAGTTTTCAGCATAGTCATCACCGTTAGCTATGCATATTCACCAGCAGTGAACAAGAACCTGAATGCCGCACTTGTAAAAATCTGCACCAGCAGAAGTGATGCACCTTTGCTGTCAGCACTGCAGAAATACATCACCCACCACCTCACTGTGTTCATATCAACTGCTCAGTCTCCATAAGCTTCCAGCAAGCATCAATGAATGTCACTGGGTGCCATTTTTTCCATATGGAGGAATTCATTTCCACACCTTTGCTTCATCTGCACTTCCATTTCAGATATCATCTTGTCATGTTGTCCTCTGCTCAAATCTGTCACATGGCAACAAAATGTAATGGGATATTGACAGGAAGATTCAAACTTACTGCCATATTACCAACATCCTCCTCTGCTGTCATGTGTCAACATGATAAAATAGAAAGCATTACTTTCGAAGCAGCCCTTGTATTTGTAAATGAGTTAGAGCTTAGACTACAGATTATCCCCTGATAAATTCTTTGAATAGTGCTTTGCTGACTTGAGGAGCAATAGGCTTAAGATATCAACAATAGGATGTTACCTCTATGTGTCTTTCTGATATATACATCGACCAAGAACATGTGCAAACCTAGGATTTGACTTCTATACCTGTCTCTTTCTCTCTTGGATACTGAATACCATGTGCCTGGAGTCTAGCTCTTACAGGTCAATACAAAATGGTCAATAAACCATGAAGTTTTATTTATCTTTTCTTGTGCTCAGCTTCAGACCCAAATCACAGTGCTGGGGGTTGCCAACATAACCCAGATCCATTTTCTTTTAAATTCTGGATTTCTAACATCATATCACGTGTAATTATTGTACAGCCATATTATTGTGTCTCAGAAAGCCTGAGAGCCAGCAATATAGAATCATGGAATCTTTTGAGTTGGAAGGGACCCTTAAAGGCTGTTTAGTCCAACTCCTCTGTAATGAACCAGGAAACTCACAGCTTGATCAGGTTGCTCAGAGTCCCATCCAGCCTGATCTTGAATGTCTCCAGGGATGGGGCTTCCACAACCTTTCTGGGCAACCTGCTCCAGTGACTTACCACCCTTACTGTAAAAAAACTTCTTCCTTATGCCCAACCTAAATCTCCCTTCTTTTAGTTTTAAACCATTTCCCCTTGTTCTATCAACACAGACTCTGCTAAAGAGTCTCTCCCTTTCTTTCTTTATAGCCCCCCTTTATGTACTGAAAGGCCGCTATCAGATTTCCCTAGAGCCTTCTCTTCTCCAGACTGAACAGCCCCAGATCTTTAAGGACATTCTGAATTAATGCCTTGTCTGCTGTTAATGGGGATGTATGTAATGGGGATGAGCCTTTGATCTGAATAATTAGTGAAAGATCATTTCCTTTCTAGTTTTGTGGTGATTATGTAACTGAGCCCTATGTGTAATTGAAATCATCAAGTCTTTCTATAATTAAAGCACGAAGTGTTTCTTTTTTTCCTCCGTGCTTTTCAAACATAGTGTGAATATGAAAGCATTAAAATAAGGAGCATCTTCTGCATCTCACATGGTGTGAAATTCAGGCTGTTATAACAGAAAACATTTTTATGGCTTTTTTTTAATTTTGCAAATAGGCTATTTTTTTCTTCTGTTACTTATAATTGCTTCTAATGCTTATTATAGAAAGATCCAATAAAGGAGAATCTCTTTGTAATTACTCGAACAGCAGACAAATTTTCTAATTAAAAACAAAAAGTCATGATATTGTACTTGCTCCATTTCCATAGAACATAAGTTACAGCCAAAAAGAAATCCTGATGATATAATTATTTCATGTATATTTTATAGCACCATGAATGAATTTCACTTCCACTCTCAATTCAAAAAAGTTGTTCTATATAATCAGAAGTTATTTCCTTCATTGCTTTTCATATTCACATAATTAGAAAACAACAAAGAATATACTTTTGAAAGAAGAATGTAATATACATTCTCATTGTATTCTTCAGCTTACATATAGCACAATGTAATTCATGACTAAAATCCTTCCACTAAAACATCCAAGATACTAAAAGTTAAGCAATAATTGAGAGTAGTTAAAGGTGGTTTATTTTTATGACATTTTACCAGTATTTTTAATAAAACTGAAATTTTAATGAGAAGTATGCATTTACTATATGGGTATTTATATACAAAACCACATGCATACATAAATAAATAATTTTATAAATGCAGAAGCACTCAATGCTTAGCTAATAAATATGAAAAAAAGAAAAAAACTGTGTTGCTGGTAATTTTTCACATGTTTTTGCTTCAAAAAATTCTTAAAAGTTCGAAGTTATTTATGAGGAAAATACTGCATTCTTTTACTTTTTTTTCCCTAATGTCTCCTAGGAGAAATACATTTATTTTTCTTGATGAGTAGGATTTGCACATTTAATTATCAAAGAGACACAAACTTTTGTTACTGTGCTCAATCTTTGTATAATTGTAGAGACATGGGAATCCAAAAGGGCAGCTTTTTCTCTAGAAAGATTTCATGGACGACCTGTGTGAAGTCCACAGCGCTGGTTATCATAGAGATGCTGCAAATGATATGTCTGGAATTAGCTGCAAGCAAATAGCTGGTGCAAAGCCTATGGCCTTGGTATCCAGCCCAGCTGTTTTATTTACCCCATCTTACATCTCCCCCCCACTGCTGGGCAGGAGGTACCTGAGTACCAAAACTGGCTGTATCCCCACTGCACAGTGCAACTCCCTGCTGCCTAGAGATGCAGCCAAGGAGCCACTACTCACCCAGCTCTGTCAAGCACGGACACCAGTTGGACTCTTGAGGAATCTAGACCCCAGAACATTAGAGAGGTAGAGTAGCTTTGGTCAGTTTCACCTCACATGTCAAGTTCAACAGAGAAATAGGGATTTAGTTAGCTTTTTCCATCTCAATGTGAAGATTATGTGTTTTACTATCCCCCAAATTCCTTTGCCCACTTCCTGGAGCTCCATTTATACCCCAAACAAACAACTGATGTGTCCAAGAAGATTTGGAAAGCTACATTGAAGAAGGTGATGCTGGAGTCTTCCCATCTGTAGCCCGCTTTATTCTGTAGCCACCCACCACAAAGTTTGCAAAGTACAAAACCAGATCCCACAGTAACTAACAATTTTTTTTCTTTCCTTATTAAATTTCACAGCCCAGGATGCTTTTAAATAAAAGATGCCAGAGTTCAGGACAACTGAGGACTATCTATTGTTGCAATATATATATTTATGTGGTGTGTGGATGTAACGTGCTGCCTAGATGCTGTAGAAATGCGCATGTTGAACCACAGTGATCCAGATAGACCTGGGATGGTACCTCTCTGTCACAGTCCCTTTGAGAGCAGCCCTGAGGGGGATGACTTGGCAGTGCTGGCTGATGAAAAACTCAACATGAACAGTAAGTGTACACTTGCAGCCCAGAAGGCCAGCTGTATCCTGGGCTGCACCAAAAGAGGTGTGGGAAGCAGGGCAAGGGAGATGGTTGTCCCCTTCTAGTCTGCTCTCATGAGACCCTACATGGAGTACTGCATTCTACTCAAGGGATTCAGTGTAAGAAGTACACAGACCTGTTGGAACAAATCCAGAGGAGGGCCATGAGGATGGTCAGAGGGCTGGAAGAAACAGTCTGAGTGAGCTGGGACTGTTCAGCCTGGAGAAGAGAAGGCTTCTGGGAGATTTCATAGCAGCCTTCCAGTATCTAAGGTGGGCAAACAGGAAAGCTGGAGAAGGACTCTTTATCAGGGAGTGTAGTGAGAGGACAAGGGATGATGGTTTTAAACTAAAAAAAAAGGAGATTTAGATTAGATATTAGGAATAAATTCTTCGCCATGAGGCTGGTGAGGCACTGAAACAAGTTGCCCAGAGGAGCTGTGGATAACCCATTGCTGGAGGTGCTCAAGGTGCTTTGAGCGACCTGATCTATTGGATTTGTCTCTGCCCATGCCAGGGAGATAGGAATCAGATCATTTCTGAGGTCCCTTCCAACCCAAGTCATTCTCTGATTTGACTTAAGGCACTCCTTGAAAATGTGCCCCTCTTATCCTTGATCCTCTTTGTCCTCTGCTCATCTCAACACAGAGAAGGGTTAAGCCTAAGTATTTCACTCTGTGTTTTATTTTTCAACTGCACTTAATTCTGCTGGGTTAGCACCCAGAAAACAGCAGCTGGTTACAGATCTGACAGAAATAACCATCTCTTCTGTTCCTATTTATCTCAAGAGAAGCTATGTACAGCCATGAGTCTGTACTTTAATTTGGTGCATGCCATAACTCAGCATTGCTAATTTATGAGCAAATCCTTTCAGTGTTACATTGCTTAACTTCAGACAGTTCCTCTTCAGTCTGTTGCATCTGCCTGTGTCTTGCACAAGTTTTTCGTGTGAGCTACTGGGCTTTGATAATGTGAGGCTACTGATCTAATATGCCTCCACACAGAAATCCTTTGTGTCACCTGTAGCTTGTGCTTTTCCTGGGATTTAAGTTTACCTTTCTTCAGTTCCTGAGCTTAGTTCCTCTCTCAATGGCAGCAAACATTTCTATGATTAGCAAGTGTGTGTTGGATCCATCACACTGAACGTTCACTCCTCCCTAATTCTGTTTGTTTTCAGTCAATCAACATTTTTAAAAGCAGCTACATGAGACATAGCTCTCAGAAAATTGTAAAATTGCGCTTTAAAGTGAAAATGCCTAATCCAGCAAAAGTAAATGTCGAGTCAGCAATCTGTCCTCCTGCCTGACAGTGGCTATACAACTAAAATTCCTATATCTCATCTGCTGAGCAGGCAAGAGTCTTGCCCAAATGAAAACCAGCAATGGCTGCAGTGCTGGTTACTGCTGTGTGAGGCTTCTCTGTGCCCTTTCTTGAGAGGTTTCTTTTGAGAAAGGAATAAACTTTTCTTTATCTGCATATCCACAGAGCAGTGCCCAGTCTCATAGCATCTTGCATGGTTGGAGTACAAACCTAGAAAAATCATAGCAGGAGCGTTTGTGTTTCCTACCACTCAATATGCTATGAGCATGGGCGTTGAAGCTTTTGTGTTGCTCTTTTTATGCTCTACCTGCAGCTTAATCTTCCAAAAAAGACAGCTGTGGTTTATGTTAGATGGGACTGAGAGCACGAAATTCAATTTTAAAACAGCGCTTCTCAGAAACTGTGAGAGAAAGATAGGGCAAGAAGTATCCTACAGAGTTTCAGATAACATTTTGGTATTTCTCCTTGAAGGATCATTGCGGGGACATTTTTAGGAACATTCTTTTGTAATGGGCGTTTTTGCTATCTGCGAGGAAGCCACCATGAAAGTATGATATTGCTGGCTGCATCCTTTACTTGTAACATTAATTACTTTGAGACCTGTCTGACAGATTGGTTCCTGCACTCTTCTAATGCCTAAATGAATATCTGCATGGAAGGAACATAATTAGAAAATGCTAATTCAGTTGTTAAGTTTAAATAAAGAAGGGCAATGAAGGAACAAGTAAGGGCAACAAAGTTGGTGAAGGGACTGGAACAGAAGTTTCTCGAGGAGCTGCTGAAGGAACTGAGGAGGCTTACGGGAAACCTTATAGCCCTATTAACTACTTGAAAGGAGGTTGTATTGAGATCGGATCAGCCTCTCCTCCCGCTTAACTAATGATAAGACTGGAGGGAAGGGCCTCAAATTGTGCCAGGGGAGGTTCAGGTTAGATATTGGGAATTTTTTTTTCTCTGAAATAACAGTCAGGCACTCGAATGGGCTGCCCAGGGAGATGGTTGAGTCATCATCTCTGGAGGTGTTCAAGAAACTGTACATGTAGTGCTAAGGAACATTGTTTGGTGGACATTATTGGTGGTAGGTGGATGGTTGGACTAGACAATATTAGAAGTCTTTTTCAATCTTAATGATTCTATGATTCTATGAATACAAATTCCTTGGCTCTGTCACTCTGCCCTTAAACATCTAGGCTTTCTGCAGCAGCAGCAGTGACCAACTGCTGCTGTTTTAAATGTTTAAATATTTTAACATTTAAAACATTGTGCCTTCAGCTGCTTGTATGAGTTACTTTTGCTCCTTTTTACAAAACTGATGACAAGAGTGAGGGGCAGGGGCCTGCATACCTGAGCCAGAGAGATGTTTTGCAGCAGAGGAACAGAGTTGACTGTCCATCTGCCAGGTCCTGTAATGACTGAAGAACAAGATTTTTCTGATTTGTCCTAGCACTGCTTTCCTGCGTACATGATTCTTTCGTAGTTTGCAGCTTATTGGAAATCCACCATTTAACTATGGAGAGTGGGTTTGCTTTTATGGACACAATACAAAGTATTTACTGCAGCAGTATACCTACCAGAGTGATTGCCTTTGAAGAACTGTACATGCTGATTCTTTCTTTGCTCTATCTGTCCTGTGAAGAACTTTTTTTCTGAACTCAATTTAACGTCATAGCAAGAAACATATCTGCATCGCTAGTCCCAGATTCTCACTTCAGCTTTTGGCCTGGCAAACTGCTGTCCTTCCAGTGTTGTGTCCACATCTGGGAGATTCAAATGTGCCACTAAAGCTGAGTTGCAGTCAGTGAATCTCCTCTCAGATGTAAACTGCTTCCTGACTTTCTGTATGGCTTGCACTTACTTAACCTGCTATTGTGTGCTGACCCAGCCAGCAGCTGTCACCCATCCAGCTGCTCACTCACTGTTCCACAGCAGAATGTGGAAAGGAGTCAAAGGAGCAGAAGCTGAAAACTGGTGGCTTGAAAGAAAGAGAAGTTAATTAGCGAAGTAAAGCTATGTGTGCAAGCAAAGCAAAATAAAGCACTCATGCACTGCTTCCTATTGGCAGGCAGATGTTCAGATACTTCCCAGGAACATGAAACAGATACTTGGGAAGACAATGGAAATGAACACAAGGATTCCCTCCTTTCTTCTCCTTTCCTCATTTTTTTTTTTTTTTTTGGTGCTGAGCATGAATTCTTATATTATGAAATATTCCCTTAGTCAGTTTGGATGAGCTGTTCCCTCTGTGTCCACTCCCAGTTTCTTGGGCACCCCTAGCCTCCTCACTGTAGGAGATGAGTGGGAAAAAGGAGAAATAAGATAAAACCTCGATACTGTGCCAGTAGTTCTCAGCAACTGTTAAAACTCTGGTGTGTAACCAATGTTGTTTAGACACATATCTGATCTATATGGATTGCTATAAACAAAATTCACTGCATGCCAGTCAGAGCCAGCACAGCAACCCACAAGCTCGTCAAGGAGAATGGCTTTTTTCTGATTACAGGACCACTAAGAGTTCAAGCCAGTGGAAAAATAACGTGAGCCATGTGCAATGTTAACTCTAAAAATTCAGTTATTTCATGGGTAAGCTCTATCTTTTTGTTTAAAATGCTCAGATAGCTGTAGTCAGAGGAATCATATTGAATAGAAACATCAGACCGTACAAATTCTATGCCAAAATGGCTGGAAATAATGCAAGTATTTGGTTATAGATTGTCTCCAATTTAATTTCTGCATGCACTGAAGGGATGTTCATTTTTTTTTCCTACTTACATCTACCAGAGAAACTCAAATGTGCCCTATTTATCTATAAGGTATGTGTGCTCAGGAACTCAACAAACGGGATATTTTTGTTTCCGTGAATATAATAGTTTATATATGTAGAAGGATTGAATATTCAGGATTTTTTTTCTTTTTCTTGACAGGGCTAATAATTACTAAAAAAAAGGTACTACTGCTCATAAAATAATATCTAAAATAAGAAATATTCCAAAATTTTCAAAGAAAAAGTTGTTTTAAATTGTTGAAAAATAATTCTCATATATATTTTCATAATTTATTTTACTAGAAGTTACTTTGACATCTGTTTTAAAATACTTCTTGTGACCAATCCAGTCTATGAAATAGGTCAGAAGTTGCAAAACAGTAGTTTTTGAATTTACCATCAGTTCAGCTGTCTCTCCCAAGCTGCATACACATCATATAATAATCTCTCTAGGGCAATTTGAATCCATGCTTGTGAAAGGAAGTGATTTTTACATAGGCTGCCAAGTCTGCATTGTGGGGGCTCAGCTACACAACCTATCCTACTGTGTATTGCACAGGAGGCATGGGATGTCTGAAAAGTTGCCATATCTCATCTATGAGCTACCTCTGTTTGAGCAATGTGATGCCTGAAGAGTTTTAGCCACAGGAAGGTTCATAAGATGGAGGAGTTTAAACAACACATGAAAAAGAGTTAATTATATGCCTTCATTTTCTTCCCTAAAGTAAAGTCTACTTTCTGGTAATACACTGGAAGAAATTAAGGCTTGGCAACTTGGACTCCTTTTGTATCCTTACCTTCCCAACCATAACCTCAGAAGGTGACGTAGTTTCAGTGATAAAGGAAAACTAATCAGAGATTTGTTTCAAGTAAAAGCAGTCAGTGAGCCTAGACAGTCTGTGTTCCTTTCTGGGGAAAATATTTTGTGGGAAAATCTCTGACAACTGTGGGAGAGACAATGTGTGAGAGAGCTGTGCCTATTTACCACCTCCAACTACAGAACACACATATATATACACTTGTGCACACATACAGAGGCATGCATGCCTGCACACAGCCACTTCAGCCTCTTATCTTTTTTTGGCATCTTTCCTAGATGTAATAAATAAATCATGTAAGAAGACAGAAAATGATGGTATGGGAGAAATCGGTACTTTTCCTCACACTCCCTTGCAAAACATACAGATCCTATCCAAGGACTCTGGAATTGCAACGAACAAATTCAAGGTGGCTTTAAATCTTCATGTTCAAAAAGATAAAGGACACATTCAGAACAGGGTGAAAGATACAAAAATGCAAATCCATCTAGCATCCAGGCTCCTAACTCCAATTTTATTGAGACATCTGAGGTTTATGGAGAATGTAGGAGCGTGAATCATTTGCTGAGTCTGAACCAAAGACATTTGGGACCGTTCTTAGGGTAACAAGATGAGAGCATTTTCCTAGAGGAAGTTCAAGGGGCCCACTTAAAAACTTCATAGGAAACAAACTATCTCACAGTCGGGGTCTGTGTTTGCTTTATGACTATAAGCTGAGAAACTCATGTACATTCTGTCATCTTCTACATATTTTGAACTCAGATTGCAATGGGACCCAGCTTTTTCCCTATTTGTAAAAACACAAATAAATAAATAAATATGTTTATATGTATTATCTATCACAATTAAAAAAGAAATGTATTTGCAGAATTCCATGCCTTATATGTGACCTGGGCATAACTCTGCTATTTCTAGTAAGAAGAGAATAGATGACTCTGTAATCAGATCTCTAGGGGTTATAATTTACTGTTTTTTGGTGGAGTTTTTTTCTTTTTCTTCCTTCTATTTTTTTTCCCCAACGTTCAACCAAGTTCTAAGACAAATTTAATTACCAGTGACATGAGTCTAGTGAAATACTGTTGAGGCCAGCATAACAGGTCTGCTGTTATCCTGTCAAGGCCAATTAGGTAGAAAGTTTTTTTTTCCCTTGACATTTCCCCAAAGAGAAAAAGAAAATTTAACTTTATTTGACAAGTACTAGTAACTACTATGAATCACTGAACAGTGGAATTTTTAGTAGTATTTAACCTTAAGTATTTAAGGAAATAAAAATTGGTGTCTTTCACAAGGTAGGTTGCATTTTTGTCTGAGTGTATGTGTGGGGGAACAGGAGGAGCTATAAATCATCTCTTAGAAAACCAGTCAACAAGACAGACCTTACTGGATTGCAAAGGATGTTTTTACAGATACATCAGAGATATTAACCTTCAAACAATGAAAGAGTACAATAAAGAAAAAAATAATCTGAGGTCTTCACATTCTATCTACATCACAAGAGTACATGAATCAATCATGCATCCTTGCATGATACTTTGAAGAAAGGAACATATTTTTGTTTGTCTGTAAGACTATTGGCTTCACAGTAGCGTTGGTCTGAAGGTGTAAATGTGGTCTCCTCCCCTCCCCTCCCCAGGAGTGCTCACCTATAAAACCCACTCTAAACATAGGCCTTTTAGTTCCTGAAGCAAAGGAGAAGTTGTAGAATAAGCAAGAGAAAAACTTTCAAAACCCCTTTAAAAAGTTAGAATCAACAACATTCAATGAAATTTAAGCTCCTAAATGGTGAAACATCCATTTGAAAGGAATAGTCTTATGCCTGACTGTAAGGTCACTGGGGTTATTGTAAACATCCACATACTACCAGTCAAAGCACTTCTACTCAAGTGTGACCAAAACATTCAGATAATTCCAGCTGATATGTTTGCAATTTTGTATCTCTTTGGCTGATATTAAATGGATAGCAACAAAGAGTAGCTACCTTCAAAAACCATTTGCAAAAATTTTACTTGAATTAATAAAAAGATATATCCTTGCACTTCCCAGCTAATGTAATATCTTAATACTGAAGATTATAACCAGTGAAGATAATGAGAAAAAGTCACCATTTCTTTTATAAGGTGCCTGACCTAAGCTTGTAAATATGTATTAAACACTGTATTCCTCATTATCTGTGGAATGCAGGTTCTTCTGCTTTTTATTAGCTTTAACATTTTACACAATTGAAAGGACTAAATCATTCAATAAAAGAAGCAAAACATGCCTCTGGCTTTGAAATAAATTTACTTAGCTAAAGGTTTCCACACAGCTTTGTTTGTTGTATTATAAAAGAGTGTGCAAACTTGTAACATTTTCATAATTTGTCACATTTATTTTTCTTTACCTCCCTAATTATCTGTATTTCTGGTAGATTAATTCTAGAGTTTTTGATATAATTAATATATTCCAACTTGAGAAAATAATTTATGACAAATAAAACCCTCTTAATCACTGTGGATTTCCCTTTTTACCCCTAGTAGTACGCACACAAAATACAATATCCTACATTCATATTGTCCCAATTAATTAAAAAAAAAAAAAACACTTTTAATTCAGTGGCCCTTTAAATAACCTTCAGTTCAAGACAAATGACACCCTAAAGGCTGTTTATCCTGACAATACGTAGAAATATACTATGATGAACTGTATTCTTGTACAGTAGAGTGATTCTGAGCTGTAGATTTAAAGTTAAAACAGGTTGAGAGGTACCAACAAAAAGAAGACAGAATTCCCACATTCTTTTCTGCCCTATGAACCAATTGAAATGTGCTTCATGTCATTATAAACTCCAAGTGGAAATTTTCTTTTCCATGCAGAGATGATTTAGGGTAAATTTAGACTAGATATTAGGAAGGAATTCTTTACTGTGAGGGTGGTGAGATGTTGGAACAAGCTGCCAAGTGCGATTCTGGATGCCTCCTGCCTGGAAGCACTCAAGGCCAGGCTGGATGGGGCTTTGAGCAACCTGGTCTAGAGGGAGGTGTCCCTGCCTATAGCAGGGGGATTGAACTAGATGATCTTAAAGGTCCCTTCCAACCCAAACCATTCTATGATTCTATGATTTTCTCTTGAATCCTTCATATATCATCAGTTCTGATAAAAATATGACTTACATATGTCTTAGTTTCAGCTGGGATGAAATTGTTATCTTCAGAGTGCCTGTTGTGACGTTATGTTTTGGTTCTAGGAGAAAAACAATGTTGATAACACGCCAATGTTTATACTGCTGCTAAGCAGTGTTGTAGAGAGCCAAGGCAAGCAAAGGGCCCAAGGAGCTGGGAGCAAACAGAATTAGGAAAGCTGACTTAAACTTGCCAAAGGGATATCCCATAGCATATGGCATCATGCAGAAGGAGTTTTGAAGGGGGGTGGGAGTTCATCTAGCTCTCTTCTGCTGCTTGGGGGCTAGCTGGGCACTGGTCTAGGGTGGGGTGAGCAATTGCTTATGCATGACTTGCTATATACAGTCATGTATACATATAGTAAAAACTATTATATTTTCCTTTTTTCCTCTATCTTAGTAAATAGTTTCATCTCAACCCATGAGTTCTACATTTTTTTCCAATTTGCTCCTCCATTCCACTGGGAAAGGAGGGAGGGAGTGAAAGACTGTATGGTGCTCGGACACTTGCCAGTTTAAACCGCAGCAATATACCAATAGAATCAACTTTATTTGTGAACTGATTTTGGAGACGGAATTTTATTTTTTCTGCATCATGGAGGAAACATCCTCACAAAGCACCACTATGTATTTGTTTGTTAATAATGCAGAAGGAAAGATGTTGCCTAGGATAAAAGCTAAGAGAAAAGAGTGAAGAGATGGAGTAAGAGCCCTTTCCTCCCTCAGCCATAACACATCTCCTGGGAGGGATCAAATGGTTTTCTCTCTGTGACGGCAACTAAGGACATGGCAAATACTGTGACACTGAAGAAATGGTGAAGAGCTCACCATGACAAAAAAAAAAAAAAAAAACCAACAAGAAAAACAAACTTTTTTATGAGGCCTGAGTGTAAAACACCTCCCCAGTGCCTCTCATATCCAGGTTTCTGTGGAAAGATAACCTCCAGGCAGAAGGAGACTTTCAAGAGGTTGTCCAGATGGACATTAGAGGATCAGAGCTGCAAGATGCTAAACTGACTGTGGTATTGCTGACGCACTGTGAAGCAAAACTGCACAGGCACTACTGTCATTTAATGTTTTTTAAATAATTTCCCTTTGATTTTCTTTTTTAGTGGTGATTTTTTAATATATTTTGTGAATGTGTTAACATTTTTTATTATTTCTTTATTGTTTTTTTTCAGTGTATTGTATTCTGTTTCTCAGTTTACTATGTTCTGAAGTAAATCTCAGCAGACGATTCAAAATAATCATTCAAATCTGGCCATGAATCCCTGGAGGAAGCAGAAATAAAATATATATATATATATTTCTTTACAAAAGAAAATACAACATACATCCTCACAAGGGGTGGACATAAGAGTTGACTAAAAAGAAGTGTGGCCCATATGCAGGCAAATAGAAAATAAAGAATAAGAGATAGGAAAAGAAGAAAATGTAAGAATCTGAAGAGAAACAGTGGAGCATTGTAAATCTTAGAGTGTTGCAATGACCTGCTCTGCCAAGATACTTGTGACATTAGGATTATGAAATGCAAAGAAAATAACTGCTCTATCTACTGGGAATGGAAGTGGCAGTTTGCAGAGACGAATCTGCCAGTCTCTCTGAAGAAACTGTTATTTTACTAGTGATGAAAATTCTCACTTCTTTTTCAAATATCACCAGCTCACCTACTGTTCTCCTTTTAATCTTTCACTCCAAGACAGGTCACCAAGATAGTAATAACAGTGAGCAGAAAGCCACCCTGGAAATGAATGAGGCAGCCATGAACTTTCATTTAGGTGATGCAATCCCAACAGGTAGTCATTTCTTGTAAGGCCTCAGCCTTGATCTTCAAGGCCATCTATGACTTAAATCAAATGGCATCACTGACTGTATGTCAACACACAGCGGAGAAAAATAAATCTGTTCTCTTGGTCCAAACAGCTGACAGACACATAGAAAAGTAAAGAAAACTGAAGAAAAATATGTCATAAATAGATTCATAACAGGCAGGAATTCCTGAAGAGCAGATCTGATTGGGAATGTAATCATTTTCCACTTCAGTAAAACTTCTGCACATTTAAACAAAGGTTTCCTGTATAAAACATGTCAAATGGGAAGGGGTTGAAAAAAGAAAAGCTACGAGAACATTTCCAGGACAAACCCCAGACAGAACAGAAAGCAAAGAAGATCTCAGCTCTTCATCTGGTTTAGATCATTAGAGACCCAGAAATATGCAGTGAAATTTTGAAGTTTTATATTAGGCAAAGATCTTTATTTTGAAGTACGCGAGCAGAAAGAAACTAAGACCCTTTAAAGTATAATGTAGACAGGTACTATATATAAAAAGAAACTCTGAGATACGCAGGTATACAGAAATTATAAAAATGTATAGAAGGGTATTTGACTTTTTGTCAGACTCCTCAGTCACATCATCAAACAGATGAAGATAAAAATTTAAGAAATTAGCAAATGCAGATAACTGTAGACTACCTTAGTATTACTCTTTTTTTTTAAGATTTCAAAGATGGTTCAGTGAAAGACTTGACTTGATTTTACAGCCAACTAAAAGAAATAATTTCTCCGTTAGTCAGTATTGCTTGATCTTAATATTATTATTTCACTGTTTGGTTGTTGCTGTCTTCTCAGTGTTTGAGCCTGAGCATGAAAGTAGCATTACCTGGGTAGGCAGCAATATTCTGGCTCTTCCAAGTGCTCTGTTAGCCTCATTACAATAATCTCATGATGCAACTTTATTAAATTATTTCTCCCTTTTGGGCTTTTCACTTCTTTCATTTCTTCTTACATATCCTAGCTATCAGAGAGCAACAAGTGATTTCTGAAACTCTGTTCTCTTGCAGTCACTATTCTACTGCTGGTATTTTAACAAAACAATTTGTCCTGTGATAGCTACATTTCCTTTTTTTTTTTTTTTCAAATATGAAGGGGGAAAAAATAATTTGTTTTTTATTGCTAACTGAATCTCCTCAGAAGGAGAAAAGGAGTTGTGTAGACTACAAATTCTGTTCTATATCTCTTTAACACACATTTATCTAATTCCTTTACAGACAAAACAAAGGTTTCTACACTAAAGTGAGGGAGAGAGCAGAAGCCAATGTGAAGTCTGCTAGATAAGTCTTTATCCAATTAACCTCAAAATCATTAGATACCATGGTAATGAGAGCCTAAGATAGATTAAATCTAGATAAATAAATTGTAACAACTACCTATTATGCTACCTATTTTCTTAAGGTCTGTGGGTCTTAATGATTAAGTTTTACTGGATAGTTAGAGGTTACAAAAATGACTTAATTATCATCTTCTGGTTTTAGTATTACATGGATCTGAATAGTACTAAAAGATAAATTATGTGCTGTATGTGATCCCTGCAAATAACACGTTCAGAAGATGTTCATATTTTTTGTACCTATGATTACCTCAAGCTCTTTCTGGTGTTGCAGCAGATACTCTGTGACACTCTTTCAGCAAACAGTAGTCCTCAGTGTTATTGTTCATAAGAACATGACAGTACTTTATTTCCTTTGACAACTTTTCCTCTTGCACTTACAAAGGGGATATTTTTGCCTTGTCACTTTTTGGATGGATGTGACAGAGCGACTTGTGTCTTTGAGCCCTCTTCTTTTAATTCTTACTAAAGATTGAACGTTAAGCAAAAATAATTTCTTCAAGCACTACTAACAGCAATGTAAGAACAACTCATTCCAATAAAACCTGAAGAAAGACCAAAGGTGTGATTACTAATGAGATGCTGATGAAGTATCTTTCTGTGATAAATCTACCACGAAGGACAGCTGTATCCCTTCATGTCTTCTCCTAACTTTAACATACGCAAGACTACAGATTAACAAGGTAAATCCTTATTGACAACTCACACTTTGGTCTTCATCCTCTTCACACCCACTTGAATTGGAGCAGGAAATGTACGCTCAGTAGTCAGTATCACTCAATAGGCAATATCTACTGGGTGTTCATGTCAACAAAGGAGAGCGCATCTAAATATTACCTCATCCTCTCCTTTTCAAAACAAACAAGAAGAAAAAAGTAACCTGTTTTGAAATGCTTTTTAATGCAGGCCTTCTCTGTCAATGGTATGTAATTACTAATATTTCATTCAGAAGGTTATGCTCATTGGTCTGCTAACTCTACATGACCATTTGCATTTTATGAAGCTATGAGTAGCTGGCTCAGGTGTCTGCACTTCAGCCCAGGCAGCTCACACCAAGCCCTTGGGCAGAGCAGTTCTACTCTAGGCTTGGCTGCATGCTGAAACTCCTCCCATTCATGTTCTCAGGGCTACCATAGATCTAGAGATGCTGTTTTACTTTCTGTTACAACCAAATGAGAACTCACAGGCCATTTGAAGTGTGTTCATAGATGAAATGGAAGGGGGTTATTGAGTAAACAAAATCTTATCTTGGAAACAGTCAGGCTCTGAGTTCATTAAACGGATGTGAATCTGTTAGGCAACTCCAACTAGGGTTTTGACTGAGATAAGTTTGGCCATATTCTACAATCAGGCCAGGAAAAGATATATATATTTAAAGCCCTTGTGTCAGAAAATCTTGATTACAGGCTGATTGCTCAGCCACAGAAATGACTTCACTAGAAACTTTTGGCTGAAGTGCTAAAAAGAAGCAATCAGAACACCAGGACTAATGTGGTCATAGGTAATCGTGTTATATACAGTTTTTAACCCAAGGTGTAAAGATGCCTCTACAGCAATTATATTTTTACATACATCTATGTCTTTTGCATAAATATCTTTCACTCCACAAAAACTAGTGAATCTGAAAAATTAGTAACATTTGTTACTAAGGCTGAATTAGAGCTCTTCAGTCTTACTGAAAATCCTCCTCGATTTCCTAACTTTTCCTTTGATTTTACTGGAAGTGAATGACTCTGCTTCTTCAGAGAGCGAAGAAGAACATGAAGGAAGACACTTAAAAGAGAATCTTACTTCTTGCACAGACCTGACTTGCAGTGATGTAGAGCAGAGCTTTTCCTCGGGAAAAAGCCCAGGAAAGTCTTCAAGCTTTGCCTCAATATTTCTGCTTTCCAATTTGTTTCAAAAGAGATTTCTTCTTGTAATGCTGGTTCTCAGTAAGGGTGAAATCAGAGTGGAAGGATATGCCTGCTGCAAGAAGGCCAGAGAATCTGAAAGATCCTTCTTGAAGTTTAGCAGATTTTATACCTCTCTTGAGTAATCCTAGCAATGACATATTTGACTGCGGCTTTGTGATTTCCTGTGATGTTTCCCAGGCTGAGGCCACCACTGTTGTAAACCAAATGAACCAATTGGACTCACAGTTCACTAATAAACACTACTCCAGGAGAATATGACCTTTTGACACTTGAAAATGATAAAACAACAATGGCTGTGTTCTGAAGCATCCTTGAAATAAAGGTTATCATTGTGTAACTGCAAAGGTTTTCCTGGTCACGGAGTTTATCTCCAGATTGTCTCTGTTGCTGAGCAGTTTATGTTTGTAGTCTCAAGTGAAGAAGAATGAATTACAAGTCCAGTTGCGTGAGGAATAATAGCGTGCAGTCAAATGATACTCCAAACTGTTACAACCCTGAAAGGATGAGAGTGTGTGTTATAAGATGTTCTCTTCTTAGGTTAGAGAAGTACATATGAAACAGGATAAATGCTTTCAAAAGTTACCTTGAATTTGTGTTTACAAATGTGATATTTAAGCAAGAGTTTTGATTACAAATCAATTAAAAAAAACCAGGCAAATTGATATAAATTGTATCATATATTACATACAATTCTATAAAATCATCTATTAAATATATATTTTTATATTTTAAAGTACAGATAGTTGGCTCATACTTAACAAGACAAGCTGATAAGACAGCTCTGCTCCAAGCAGCCTCCTTCTGATACCAGTCTGACTGCTGACAGCCTCCCAGCTGCTGCCAGTTTTCCTTCTCTAATTGGTTCCTCAACATTCAGCCATTTTGTTTATGAATCAGCTTTGTCTGCTAGTTAATTTAACCTCCTTCAAAAGACCTGTAGAATAACTGGCCAATTGCTTAGCAATTAGCAAATAATGATTATGATTTTTCTTCCAGAAAATCCCTGCAGCCATGGCCAGGTTTTATTTTCATTTGGGGGCATTCATAGGTATGATTTAAATGCAGTTTGAATCTGTTTTTACAGGTTTCAGTGTCAAAGTCCACTTGAGAGCAATGCTGTACCATCAGCATGTTTTTACAATGTAAACCGCAGTGTGGCCTGTCAGTGACACAAATGCACAGCAATAGCGCATGCCATGAATACTGTGACATCCCAGCTCCTGACAGGTACTGATGCCTGTTGCCATGGCACTGGCTCATATTCCTGCCAATTCCAAGCTGCAGACTGTGACTCTTCCTGCATCCAACTGTCAGTATTTTGCAGAACGTTTTCCTCTGACATCAGAGTATGCAGCCTTTTTCACTAACAGTCTCAATGTCTGGCAGAACAGGTGTAGATGCAATGCACGTATTACCCCAAATCCAATTTGTAGTATTAGTCTCTTTGCAAATGTGGAAAGTGAGATGCACTGCTGTAGAGATGATTTGTGCAAGTAAGGCCAAATGACACATATTCTCTAAAGTCCAAGAGATCTGAGCTGCTTCTTGTGCCACTTAATAGCAGGGATGTTAAGACAGCAAAATGGAAACATTTAGTAAGCATAAAGTCAGGGAGCTAAGGAACTACAGATTATCCATTAAGCAGAAGCCATTACATGAACATAATGCCTATGTTGCCTATGAATTTCAGGATATTCACTGGGTATGAATTTTTAGAGACAATATGAAGCACAAAACCTTTTTTTTCTTTCTGGAAGTCCTTTTGAGTCCAGAGAAGGAAGACGTACATTCCTTGTGAGCCTGTCTCTGCTGCTGTGAAAGGAAGGTTTTCCAGGTGCAATCCATGTTAAATGAAGCTAAAATGAGGAAACAAACTGTTGTGATTTCATGGTCCTTTCCTTCTTCTTTTCCTCTAGGTGTGGCTGGGATGACGTTCCTTCGTAGATTTAGCACTCCAATAGTAAGCAGGGGAAGTGCTGGAAGCAGGTCTCAGTTTTCACTTTCCTTCTGCCCTGCTTGCACCCATGGTGCTCTTCTGAGCACTGGTGCTGTCCTGCAATAGAACGCTCATCAGTGGAAGGGATGGAGGAGGAGAAAAGGGTCCTCATCTTGTGCTCAGCCTGGAAGTGCCAGGGGAGCAGGTGTCAGCTGCTCTAACAAGGTCATACCCTCTCCGGCAATGAGGTCAGTGAGAACAGAAAGAATTAATTTCCTGCCATCCACAGAATATTTATACATATATATGTACGCATTTAAATACTTATCTTCAGAGGAAATCGTGTGCCTCTGTCTTTTGGGAATTCAATTCTGTTTTACTGGCTAGGGATAGGAGGGACCAAAGTAGATGAG
>JANHGO010003878.1:0-26125 GCA_024606505.1 Aquila spilogaster | reverse complement strand
GTACCGAGAGCTAACACACGGAGAGAGATGATTAGTAAATGTGGGTCACGGGAATGTGGAGTGATAGGTGGATGATCGGGGGGCGGTCGGGTGTATGGTTATATAAGGCTTTGTTGCGTAGTAATAAACTGGATATTCGGCGTTAGACACTGTGTGTTCGTCCCTTATGTCCCCATGGCAGGAGGTCACAGTACGTACAGGGGGGTTGGCCTAGCTGCTTTGCTGTCTTAGACAGTGCAGGTCGCTGATCTGCAGCAACATTCTTATATTGTGGAGCCCAAAACTGTATACATCACCTCTTTTGACCAGTTGACTATGCTTTGTTTAATGTACTCATAAAACATCTAAGCTGCAGGCACACTTACAACTAAGTAGCAAGTTCTTCATTTAATTATACATAATAATTACATTGATTAGAGAAAAGGCAGGATTGTAGTTTCTCTTACATTTACACTCTTACAAGGTGTAAATTCAGGGAAATTCTGGTGACTCTGAGATACACAAAATTTATTTAAAGGGAATGAGCTCTAAATTTGGCCCATAGACCTCCTCATAATCCTCAGCTGAGAGATGACAGCAGATGACGTTTTGACTGATTACTTAATGCCTTCTGAAAACCAAATATAATAGTGTTTACCAAAAATTAGAGGGAATTGCACATTTATGAGCTGGAAATGAATAATTCATAACAAATAATTTATTCAGTGAATTTCACCTCTTCCCCAAATTGAGTAGATTGTAATATTCCTGAATACATGTTCGTTAAATGAACTGCTTCAGTGAATAAGTCTGACTACTCTCTTAACAGGAGTATGACACAGGGAGTATTCAGAAAACAGATTAGCTTTAATTCAGAGAAATAGATCTTTTCCTTGTATGGTATATTCCTATAAAAATAATTCTTAGAGAATTTACCATTAAAATGAGCAATGAAAAAACAATTTTGACACTAGCCATAATTTTTCCTGAAACTCTTCTGCTTCTGCAAACATGAAAGTACTAGTTAGTACTTCTTCACTTTGAGCTGCCCTGAATAAGAATTCCACTTTCTTTATTTTATATCAGATATTCATAGTAAAATCTAGTTCTTAGGTACTGAAAGAAGACTTTAATATTTTGGAAGACCAAAGATTAAAACTTCCCTTATTATATAACACTAGTTTTGTAGTTTTGAAGCTTAATTATCATTACTACTATTACTATTATTTTCAGTCAGAAGACATACATCTGAATTTCCTTTTTGCATAATTTAGCACCAAATTTCCCTTACTTTAAGCAGGTCAAGAAAGTATGGGATAAGAAATTCCTAATAGGAAAAAATATAACTACTAAGCATCTCAGTATCGAAACCAGAATTGAAGCACCAGTCTTTCCAGCTACAGGAGAGTCTGAAGTTGAGCCGGCATGTTCAGCTTCTGTCTAAATGCACAACAGGATTTGTAGTCTGTTTTGGGTCCTGAAGTTTGATCTCAGTGTCCAGAGGTACTAGAGTGGATCACTAATTATTTGCTGCGAACATGTCCAAGTTTTATTTCTACTGACATCAGGGCATGAGGAAATGTTGCTGATCCAGATTTCACTGCACTATGTAGGAAAGTGGTTCCCCCATTTCCCAGCAGGAACACATGCTCTGAGACGGAAGGGAAGCTATCCACCCAAGTTTATAGAACAAGTTCCTAGTAAAGAGAGTCTCTCTGCTCCTGCTTCTGCTCCAGTGAATGCTGAAAGACTTACGAAAAGCAGAACATAATCAGCATGCTGTTGATGTTCATCCTTATCTCCTACCATCTGCGATATCGTGTTGAATCCACACTTAAATGAAGGAAATAAAAACATGAGAAACTCTATTTCCCATATCACCAGTGAATAGATTATCTTCTAGAATACACTGCTGTGGTAAGAACAAATATTTCCCCTACACTCTAAATTTGAAAGACAAGACCAAAATTTCTATAACCTTAGCCACAGTTCATATGTCCTCAGCACAGCTGAAGTTGATGATTACAAAGGAAAAGGACATAACTTGTGGTTCACAATGCCCAGAACCTCTTTAAGTTACTTTACCAGTCTCAGATCTAGTCTAAAAATGGGATGCTTTGACTACTCCTGTTTCTCAAAGGAAATGAATTCAGAATCAAGTTACAAACTATCTGACTTCTCTGATTTCTCAGCAGAGCAGTACAAAAGTATTTGTCGGATCCATAGCATGAGCTCATGACTTGCCCCTCAGTTGAGTTTCTGTATCACAAATAGAAATATTATCACCACAATTCACAGTCACAGCAGAGAGGCCAAAGAAAGTTGATGGCTTGGAGACTGATATGCTCCCTTAAGTACATGGCTCTTTCACACAAGAATATTAGCAGTGCAGTATAGCCCTGAATCTTCCAGAAATATCTAGTGAGTAGTTATGATGGCACTTTAAGGCAGAAACAAATCCTTTTCCTTCAACACCCCCATCTCCCTCTCTAAATTTTTAAAGATCTTCTTATTCATTTTTAAACATATAATAACTGCAATAAAAAAACTACTATCTTTAATGGGACTGAAGTCATTAACTTGGCCTTGTTTTACATGCTTTTTTTTTTTGCAGCATCAGTTACATACACTGTCTGATATTCATAAGCTAAACTGCAGCAAGTGTTGTGGGACAATTAGTCAGTGCAGGTTTCTCATGGATTTTAGTGGTGCTCGTTTACAGAGCAGACACACTTGAGCACAAAGCAGGATATACACTGTACTACCGAGGAAAGTACATGACCTTTCCAAGAAACCACTACTCCTTTCCCTGCCCTTCTATATCTGTAATTAGCACTGTGGAACAATTAAGAATGTGATATTTGAGCTGTGTCTACCACTGCAAAACATCGAGTCCCAGCAGCCTCGGAGTCTAACTAGAAACTATAAATAACGGAAATTGTTAAATGTTATTTGTCTGTTTTCAGGACAAGAGTGCAAGAAAAGAACTGAGTAGAAAATGGGAAGAAATTTGAAACGCAAAAGCACAGAGATTGTAAGTCTTCTATAACATTACACTGCTACTACACTTTCAAGTCAGTTGTCTTGGCAACATGAAATAAAATATTAAATAAAAGAGTAATTTTAACAAATCTGGAAAAGTGACAAACAACCAGGTTACATACATTCATATTTAATGAGTCTTAGAGTGGACTTGCTAGATTTTCAAACAACTTAAAGTTTGGGTGAAATTTTTATTTTATATTATTTTATTTTATTTTATTTTATTTTATTTTGTTTTCTGCAGCTCATCCAGATGCTTGTATTTACTTAACAGAAGATAATTTAATGTGGTTAACATAAAATGAATGTATTCCTGAAATAAAACAGGACGATAGGTTTATGATTGGCAGAAGAAGGATGAGACAGCAGTGGGAGAACAGCTGCTTTCTCTGCATATTTTTTCCTTTATGATGTCTGTTACCTTAGGATGTCACTTTCTATTTCATCGTTGGGTATGGGTTGTCACAAAAACTTTGTGTAACCCCAATTGCTCTGAAGCTGCACTGTATGAATGCCCTCTCCTCATGCACATCCATGGCACCAAATGTGACACCTCACTGCTTCCTGGCTCTAATGAGAGACCTCTGTTTTCCAAAACTCTCTTGGACATCAGTGGGGTATACCCACATGCCTTCAATCTCTATTGGAAAAACTATTTTAGGAAGGGATAATTCATTCTTCTTCCTCATGACTGAGCAGAAAGGACACAGGATGCCCTTGTTTATATTAAGAGTGCCAGTATAGAAAGAGGGGTTTTTGTCATGCATTTAAAAGAGAGATTGATTACATTTTGCTAAACAGATGGTCTCTTGGTATGGAATAACTGCTGAACTGAATGCAGCTGAACACAGGGCCAAGGGACTTAAATACTTTAATAGTTTGAAGAACTAGGCTTAATATTTTTCCTTTTATTTTTTTTCCTTATATGTTATTTTTAACTGTGATTTTTTTTTTGTTTGTTTTAATCTGACTGTGGTCTGACTACCGCAGTGCAGGTATATATCTTCATGCAAGTAACCATGTTGTTCAATAGCAAATTGCACATAAATTGCATTTTCAATGTATTTTTTCATTCTGAATATATTAAAATAGCTATTTAAATACCAGCCAGAACATTTTAACAAATTCCCTCTACCCTTTCAGGAGCTGCATTCTTGGCATGCCTTTTTAGCCAGTCTCTGAGGGAAATCAGCAGGCTGAGCATCAATAGTGCACCCACCTTATAAAGTTGGATGGCCTCAGTAACTTTGCTTCAGTGACTTAGCAGGAACACACTTGAATTAATCTGGTCAGATTTCTCCCATACCCTCAACAAGAGTGAAAGAATCTTTCTGAGGTGCTGCAGTTAAATACAGTCACGTGTCAGTTGCAACTTAAATTTCCAGATAACAACTTCTCCATGATAGAGTCCTATGAAAGACGGATACACTTTGTTTTTCTTCCTTAAAATAAACAGAAAATTTGATATATTTACAAACAGGAAAAGAACAGAGAGGTGATTGAGAGGACCAAGATTTCTGATTTGATCAGATTTAGACTGTCTTCTAATTTGTCTGCCAATTGATACAGGCCAATATGATTTATCTCTGTTACAGAGAAGCAAGGAGGAAGCAATTACATCTCTGAGCATTGTACCTGGAAGCATGTGTCTATCAGGATGGTATACATACTATTCCTTGTTTATGGCTATGCTTACAAGGCACCATTCAGCTCACAGTTGTCTACCAGGTTGTCTAGTCCCCTTCTGTGTTAACAGAAGAGGGCTCCCTTTCATGCATTCTCAATTGCTTTGTCTCTTTCTGCTTTTTAACTTGACAGCATAAATTACATTCTCAATTTTGCACAGAATTCTGGTCATAATAATGAACATTTCATTTTTCAGCCAGTCCTCATTTGAATGCAAACTTTGCTCTCAAGATGTGCATGGCTGATCTTGATTAAGATATTCTCCTCTTTCTTACATACATAATCCTTTGAAGTTCCATGCATATGGAGAAAGAATAATATTGGAGTGGAGATCTGCTTTGCAAATCTCAGACAAGTCCAACCTTTTGATTAGGGTCATCCTTCTTGAACATGACATAAGCACTTCACTGGTCTTCTACAGAGAGGCACAAATTTTGTACTTATGGGATGGGCCAGATTCTGTCATGCCTAAAATAACTGAACTGTTCTTATTTGATTTAAACTGTTTATAAATTAAATTATTTTATAAAAATGGCATTATCTGGCTCACTGAAAAACAGATTATTCATATATACAGAAATTGATCTGATATTTTTAGGAATATTTTTAAGAGTATTTCAGAGTATGTATATGTGTGTGATAAAGGGAGAGGACGAGAGAGGGTTCCACTGAAGCTACAAAATATGTGAGACCAAGAGATTCTGAATTCTGCTCAGGAAGTCTTTCAGTTTGGCCTGGTAATTTCATGAACCCACTTAACTGAGGTGGATTGGCTGCAAAGGGACATTGAAAATGCCAGGCACAAATACCTCCCACACTAAAAGTCATCAAAGAAGTAATCTCCATGTGCCTAACAGGAGGAAGATTTCAGCTTAGCTGTATTCAAGCTGTACTCACATTAAGTGCAAAAGAGGAAGAAGGGAAAAGGGAATCATATTGCACTTTCCAAACTATTTGCAAACAGGGATGAGATGATTAGCAACTGATAAAACTAATAGCCGTGTTTAATAATATTCTATTTCTGGTTGTCGATATTAATATAAAATGTTAATATCCTGACTTAGTTATTCTAATGCTTAAGCATTACAACTAAAACACTTTTTAAGTCCATCCAATTAAACATTATAACCTCGAAGCAATGTGCAATGTCATAACAGGAATATCACTGCTGTGGACTTAATGGCGTTATTCAAGAAATGCTGCAAATTACTGTGCTTCCTTGTAAAGCATAAAAACCAGATTATCTCTTTCAAAAGGAAGATTTTAGAAATCTAAAGACAATGTTAGTACACTGTTCTTCTCATAAGACCAATATGGGCTTTCTTTCAGCTATGAAAGAAACCTTAACACTGACCCAGGGAAAGGCTGGGAAGCTGTAGAAGCTGTTATTCTCCAGAAATTCAACACACAGCATTTTCACTTTGGTCTGAACAAGAGACTGACTGCTTACTTCTCAGCCTCTCTGTACATCAAAGAGAGAAGTTCTCCAGCAACTTCCAAGTTTCAACTCTGGATGTGTTTCTTTCTATAGCTTCTTGGGATTCAGAATGAATAAATAAATAAATAAATAAATAAATAAATAAATAAATAAAATCTAGTCCATGTTCTCACACAAGAAAAAAATTATCTGGAAAGTCAAACTCAAATTGAAAGGACCAGAGGCTTGTATGGGATGCTCTCCATTCACAATCATGGCTGTAAATGTGAAATTACATTCCAAAAGAAGTCGAGTAAGCAGGAGTTCATCAATGAAACCCAGACTTCAATTAGAAAAAGTACTAATAAAAAGAATGAAGATAAAGCCAGAATGTAAAAAGGACCTTATCATAGGTACCCATGTGTTTTAGTCTTTATGTCTCTATAAACAAAAAGGTCTTTCAACACTACACTTTCAGTATTGACACCTAAATAGCATCATACAAAAGTTGTTGGATTATCTGCTGCTTGTTTAAAGAAAAAGAATTGTCATGTATCACTTTTACCTCAGTTGTGAAAAAATGTCTGAAATCTTCAAAGAAAATTATAAATATCATATTTTTAAATGTATGGTAACAGTGACCCTTTTAATTACCCTTCCAATTCCCTTGCTCAACACTGTTCTACACCTGAAATCACAGGAATAATCTGGCTGTTTTCCATCTAGTAGTAAAATCCATCCAACAACTCCACTTTATTCAATGTTTGAAAATAGCTTCTGTACCTGTTCTGAGAAACAAATCTATTGCTGTGTAAGGAAAGATGCTTAGGCTATTCCACAATCTTGAATGCTAATGATCACTTCAGTTAAAATGCTGCACACAACACATTATGCAGAAGTCTCCTCCACAAAGGGACATATTTGTGAATCACAGTCAATAGTTCCATAGCAAGTCAACACACAAATAAACTAAATATGCATTATTTATCTGACATTTGTCAAGCTAGGTAGGAAAATTTAATTTACAATATGAAATCCCAGATATGGAGGTTTTTAACTGTCATTCAAAATTAAATTATATCATTCCACTCATTTAAGCAGCCAGGAATGTTTTGCTTTTCATATTTTAAAATGACCAGAGATAATTTATTCTTCCTTTTTCTTTGCAGAACACTACAACAGTGCAATAATAAACTTGCTTGAGGATTTTCTTAACGGTGATATCTTCATCAAATATATCTTCTCCATTAGTATATAAAGAACATTCCTGTCACTGTTCTGCACCAAAAGCTTTTCTGTACTTGCTCTCAGAAGAAGAGAGGCTGATGTCAGCTGCCAGATTTCTTTATGATGTCCATTCAAACAGTGCACTAAATTCCACAGGAAAAAAAAAAAAAAGTAATTTAATTGCTCATTTTCAATTATATGAGACGTTTTATGGACTGAAGTGTGATTCTTTTGGAGTACTACAGACAGTGGAGATACTAGCGTGCTCTGATGTGATTACGCACATGTTTTGTTGCTTTTTTTTCCCCCTTTCCCAGCAAAGTGACTGTGAAATGGTTTTTTTTTTTTATGTCTGCTACCATGGTGAGCAAAAGCTTCTCTGAGGATCCAGTTCTTAAAGCAGACTTTGTCAAACAAAGGGAAACAAAAATCCTTCAGTTTGGACTTCACAGAAAAGTGTGATTATTTTCAAGACTGGATTAATGTCATCTTCAACGAGCCCAGAAAATTTCTGGGAAAAGATGAACATTTTCTTCCACAGCTTCCAGTTTTTGCTGTTGTCATGTGCTGCTGGGTCTTCCCTGTACAGTGGACTACTCCACTTAGGTAGCCTGTCTTGTGTTGTAAAACAGCTCATCAGTTTTGTCATTTTGTCTTTATTTTTGATACGGATTTCTGTGGAAATTAAGAAACCGAGACTTTTAGTCCCATACCCATAACTGGGCTTTAGTTCCCATATCAGCCTCATAAAGGAGAAACAAACAAACAAAAAGGAAAACAAACGTTCATTTCTTTTCAAAATAAATGATGTAAACTGTAACACAGGATCTCCAAACAAAGACAGCATTATTCAGAAGCACTTTATTTTCAATATTTTTTCACTGTGTGCTGCAGCCAAAGCAGTCATTAGTAAAAGGACAGTTCTTCCTAAAACCAATCTACTGATAAGTTTGTCTTTTTGTGTCTGACCACTCCTTTATAGCCTTAACACAGACAAGCAGTTAAAGACTTGTACACAAGCACATGAACACATTTTCAGCATGGTAACCCTCGAATACCCCATTCATATGGACTGCTCACTTGCTTTCCTCAAATACCTCAAGTACTTAAAATCAGAGAAAAAGTAGGATGTGTTATATTAGCAAATAATGCTTTAGAAAAGGATGCAGAATTATTTTTGTGGCTCTTATGCTTACTTTTTAATTTTGGTTTTATTTTCCTTTGATTCCCACTGCTGCCTTTTAGCACCGGTCCTTTGAGTGACTCTGCTTTGTGACTTGGAGCACTGCTGATTAGAAGAGCACGAAGGAGAAGAGCGCAGAAAATGAAATTGTTTGACACAACAGAATGAATTAATTCAAGGTGAATTTAAGTGCTGACCTTCGACTTGAACTCATTCAACAGCAATACGCATATTATAATTTCTCAGTGGAAGTGTCAGGAAGAGAAGAATGATGCAATCTATTGGAGTAAGAAATCACAATTTTATTCTCATCTCCCTTCTCAAAATGTCAAATGATTTTGGCTGTTCCTTTGGAGCTCTGAAAAGGTTTTGGACTGTTCAGAATCAGTTTCTCTCACAGAGAAATTTAAATCAGACCTACTCATTATTTGCTTTCGAAAACATATATTTTTTAACCTTATGTTCTGTTTTATTATTTTTGTAACAAAAATCTGTCAAAGCCACACAGATACTCTGCACACTAAAAAAAAAAAAAGTTGTGAATTCCGTTTATTTTATTTAATTTTTGATTTTTTGAAAAGGAGAAGAGAAAAGGAAATTTTCCTGTTATTACTTTGTGACTGAGATTTTTTGCAAGACTGTTCATTAAAACTAGCAAAAACATGAGCTCCCTAAAATAGCTGTATATGTTAAAGAACTGTTTGGAAACCTTGTAATTGGAAGTGTCTGTAGGTTTCAGAATCTGCTGCTCAGATATCACTGAGGTTTGCTGCTTTCATTGTACTTTAGTCTGCCAGCTGTATCTGATCCAAAAGTACAGAAACAGACTTGTTTAAACTCAGTCATTGTGTAGTGTTTGTGATGTGTGCATAATGAATTCTGAATGCAAATATATGCTGTAAAGTGAAATACTGAAAACCTGTATGACAAGCAGTAAAGCTGCACAACACAAAATGTGGTTTTATATCATAAATATTCACTTGTGTCAAATATATAGGAGCTGTTCAAAACAGAGCACTCTAATTATGCGTGGTTTGTTACTCTTTCAGTTTCAGCTATTTGAACTCTTTCATTTGAAATTCTTGACCTTAGTCGAAAAAAGAGAACAGAAAGAATAAATACATCAGTTGCTCCAAAAGTAATGCCTCCTATTTACTTCTACAGAAACTACAGCAGCTACAAAGAGCACAATAACACAATTTGATAGAGGAAATCTCAGCTATAAAACACTATTTTTCAAGATAGTTACCACCACTAGCTATGCATTTTTGCCAGCAAGGAACAAAAGCCTGCATGCCATGCTCATAAAAATCTGCCCCAGTGGAGGTGATCCACTGTCACAGTCACCACTGCTGAAACGCACCACCCACCACTTCACTGTGCTTACATCCACTGTTTGCTCTCCATAAACATTCAGCAAGCATTGATGAATGTCAAAGGGTGCAATTTATTCCTCATGGAGGAATTCAGTTCCACTCATTTGCTTCATATGCACTTGTCAGATTGTTTCTCTGCTGCCATCTGTCACACAGCAACAAAACATGGTGGAATATTGGTGGGAAGATTCCACCTCTACCACCAACATCTGACTCTGACATTGTGGGCCAACACAATAAAACAGGAGGCATTACTTTCTGAGCAGCTCTCATATCTGATTTCTGAGAGGTGAATGTTTCCCCCATCCTCCAGTTCTGTACAAGCATAGTATTTTTCACTTAATTTTGATACATTTAGCTTCCTTAAATCATTTGGAAACTATAGCTTTAGCTGTAAGCTATAGCTGTTTTCATGTGTTTTGTTTTTGTTGGTGTTGTTTGTTCATTTGTGATTTATTTTATTTTTATCTGAAAGAAGCAAAAATACCACTTGCTGAAACTGAAAAGGGGTTGTACAGCTGTAGGAACACGGACAGCATTTTGTCCACCTTTAAGCTAACTGATACTGTAAGCTGGTCAATAGTACAATTAAACTCACAGGGCTCTACCTGGTATGAACAATTCTAGAATGTAATATATGAGAGAGCCCAGATGTTTATAGAGCCTCACACAACCCTTTCTTCTGCCTTTAGCCAGTGGTCACAATGTAGGTATAACTGATGTGTGAGGGCTGCTCTGAAAGTAATGTCTCCTATTTTACGACGTTGGCCCACAAGTCCCTTCTTAAAGGGCTGAAAATGCAGAAAACATTCAGGAATTGCTCATCCAGGGTTTTGCTGAAAGTTAAATCTATTTATGGTAGATAACAATTGAAAAAAAAACAAGTGCTATGTGTAAACAGTATTTTTTTCCAATTCATACAGTAATATAGTGAATTTACACCATCAGATGCTCTTCTTCGAAACTGTTCACTTTTCAGAGTGTACTTTTTACAGGCAGGGCTACTACCATTACATTAAAAGCCCAAATATCCATTGTCTTAGTAATTGCTCCACAGTTTTACTTCCCAGGAGCTATTTCCTGTGGCCCTGATCTGATGTAGGGAAGTGTGCGAAACCTTTTGTTAATACCAACAGGACTTCAGTCATAGACTGCAACTTGAGATTATATGTAAAGTTCATATTTTCTCTACTCTTTCACAACAATTCCCAGTAACATACCATCTCATTTTCTCTTACAATTTGTTTTTATGATCTTAAAATGCACTCGTTCAAACACAATATTGTTTGTGTCTTTTTTTTCAGTACAGGCTCCTAGAAGACCATTTATTATGGAATTTCTTGTTGTGAAGCTCTTCTCTTTTTTAAATTTATTTCCTTATTTTTACCTATTATATTTTACATTGTCTTAGTTACAGTATTTATTATTTTTTTTTACAGTTTTCCTAGAAAATTCACCAGTTTCTGATTTTTTTCCTCCTTTCCAGTCTGGTGTATTCTCAGACTAAGATATAATCTCTTTCCCAGAAATATCCACTTGATTTCTTGTAATTTTCCTTTCACTTTCTCTCAAGATTTTCTATTCATACCAGCTTATGCTTGTGCAAATCTTTAAATTTTGCACATTTTTCACATACTTTTTTGATTTTAGATGATTTTATCATTTTAGTATGATTAGCACCTCTGCATTTTGCATATATTTCTAGACAAATATTTTGCATTACCAATACCTTTCACTGTATTTCCTCTCTATTACAGTAGTCATTATAAGTTATATTTTCCTCCTACACACATATATATTGTCAGTTTCCTCCTACATATACTTCTAGCATATTCATAGGATTTCCCTGTACTAACCTGCATACTTTCTATGCCTTTGGTTACTCATTATTTGTAACAGTTTCAGCTTCAAATTTCATTCTTTCTAGCCTTTTACTTGATGAAAGAAAGTGACTGTTGAAATTTGCTCTCTGTTCTTTACAAACTTGGCAGCACTAGCCATTGCCATTTTACAGAATGTTCACTTTGGAAAAGTTTTAATCAAACCTGTGGTTTATTTTATGCTTTACACAAGAATACTCCTGTGGTCAATCATACCTTAAGCATTTCCCAGAAACTTCTCTACAATTGCAACACTTTGTCTTCTCTGCTTAGAAAGCAAATTCCAAGCACTTATACTTGCTCTACACAACTCATGGAAAAAAAGTCTATTTGCACAGATATGGGAGAATGTTAGAGGAATCATAAAGGGCATCAAAGTACTGCTTGCTTTGGTTGGCCCAGACACCCCTGTAGAATAAAGAAAAATGAACAATAAAATATTGAACTGCCCAAGGCAAGAGTGGTGAATCATGGGACAGTATTTCCATCGGGTGACTATAGTGATGACATGAGCTGCACAAATAAAAATGTAATTCCCAATATACTTATCTTTTTTGTCTTACATAATGCATGACTCCAGCAACAAACAAGCTGCAGGACATTTACATTTTCATCTGTTTGACTAGAGGATAGGACAGAAACATGCAAATCAATGTTCTTTTCTTGGTTTATTCCTGTTATCTTGCTCTTCATTTGTCATGAAGTCAAACAGCTTGACATTTTGACAGCTGACATTATATTCTTATGGGCACAAGTCAATTGATTTAGAAGAATCATACCTGCTTTTCACTATTTTTCATCTAAGATTGATTTTAGAAAAAAATAAATCCATAATATTATATTGCAATTTCTGCAGTTGAATTCATTCCTATATTTTTCAGGTAGTGTGAGATGTAATTTCTGTAAACACTAATACTTTCTCATGCTGTTTGAGCTATGATCCTGTATTTCAGTGAAGGATTTGCTGTTTCCCATTTGTTTTTCAAAGTTTACATGGAGACATTTTGCAAACAGAAGCTGATTTTGCTAAATATATTTGAGAAAAATAAAATAATAGAGAATGGTGCAAGAAGCAAGAACTCACACAGACTCATTTTGAGTGTAAAAAATCTGGACTGAAAACTAGTGCCTGGAGGTGTCCAATATGATTTTTCACAACAATCCTGTAAGTACAGGACTGGAAACAGTTCTTACCTTCACATATATTCAGATATTCTTGCCAAGTAAGACATCTTCATCAGAAGATCTAAAACTACATACCACTTTATGACACTAGTCATCTTTGAGGAGCCTCTAGGTCTGCTGAAATGATTTTTCAGCTTCTGCACCTTTCTGTCCACATGATTTGTTCTTAGGACTATGCCCAAATCTCATCCTGAGACTGCACAAATATGTGGTGGTGGGCAAGTGTTGAGTTCTGGGATCTTGGAAACCTTCCTTTATCTCCCAGCATAGGCATAAACCCTTTATGCTAAGAGGAATAACTGTAGCATTGCTGTTAGAGAACCAAAAGGTGTGATTCTTCCCTGAATTTATCCTTCCAGTATGTGCTGAAGTTGAGATGTTGTAAATATCTACTTTGTGTAAGGCTTTGCTGAGTCAGAGAGAGAAAATATTTCTGATTAGGATGTCATAGAATCTACCCATGACAGTATGAATCCACATGTCTCTTAGTCCAAGGAACAACGAGTGCCATCATAGGAAGTAGTCACAAAACCCCATAGAATATTTGGAAAAAAAATACATCTTTCATTGCATACAGATTCAAGTTCTTTCCAGTGCTGAGAGCTCTCTCTTTTTTTTTTTTTTTAAGTGAATTAAGTATGAAATAAACCGATTCTTTCCCCTCCCCTTTTCAGTCTCATAGTTCAAACACAAAATCAGTTATTTGCAGTGCTTTAGTCAAGAATCATTAACCAGTAATAAGGTACCTCAGATTTGACTGACTCTGCTGACGTATACCTAGTCCATCCTCTTGGCCTTTGCAACTCAGTTTAACTCCTCTTGTCCTAATTGCTTCTTTTTCTCTTTCCTTCTGATCTCTTGTCCTTTCCCCTTGAGCTTATCTTGCTTTACTTCTCTTATTTTCTTATAAAACCTACACAATCATTTCTACAGCTTTTACATCACTGTTGTATCTCAGTATCTTCTCCCTTCCAGCCCTGTGCAATTGATTTTTTTTCTTAATCTTTTTTCTTTCTCTTTTTACTCACTCAGGTTTCATTTTCCTTTCCTTCTGGTTCTTCTCCTTCTTTATCTCCTATTTATTTTTCCTCCCCTGCTGCTCTTCATCCTCTCTGGTTACCCACCTTCACTTTCTCATCACTCTTATCGTTCCACTGATTTCTACTTCATTCTCCATCTCAGTCTTTTGGTGCATTTTTTTTTCATATGTGTATTTATTTATCTATTTCCAGTTGCTTTCTCTGATGCCTCCCAGTGTGCCTGGTAGCTCTTGTGCTTTACATTCTTCTCCTCTTCTGTCTGCTTTCCAAACTTTTAAAAAGTCCTCCTAAAACCCTGCAGTCTTTATAAGAAAGAGCATTTTTCAACACACCTTTTCTTTTGAATTCCCTATTATATACGCCTGCCATCTCAAAATCTGTGCTTTGAGGAAGATGAAGCAGGAAAACAAGTTTCACTGCAGCTACAAAATACAGAGCACATTGGCATAGACTGCAAGAAATATCCCTTTATATATATGATTTTTTTTAATTCTCTTTTTACCTTTTCATCTCTCAGAAAAAAATTCCCCATGGCCATTAAAATTAAAAAAAAGAAAAAAGAAAACAACAGCACTTACTATGACATTTTTCATTCCCAACTGAAATTTTGGTGCCACAGAGAAACAGCATTTTGTAAACTGAGAATTCTCTTATTAGCACAGTGAAAAAAGATTTCATCTCTTTTATTGGGTCTGTTGTGAACTATTACACTTGGAGATTGATCTGTTCACTCTAGGTCATTCAAATACAGACATTGATTATCGAATTCATCACAATATAATGCTATTCATTACTATTCCACATCTTTGTCAGAGCGTGCATGACAATGGCTGAATGTAAATATACAGTACTACTAGTCTAAACAGAGTTTAAGTAATGTCAATATTGTATTCAAGTACTGTTACACAACACTCTGGAGAGTCAGCAAAATACAAGTTGAACTTGTAAAGCAAGTGAACAAGTAGAACTGAGTGCTACCTTCTGCCTCTCTCCATCCTGTCTGTCCTTCCAGAATTTTCTTTCTTGAGATTTACCTATTGAACATTAAATTTTAGGCTTAAAATTAAGCCTACAATCTCTGGTGTCACTTGTGTGATATTTCACTGCTTACAGAATATAAAGTGCATTTTCAGTCATAACAAATACTTCTGTCAAAATCTTGAACTTGCCTTCTTCTGAGAGTTCATACTGTAAAAGTTACAGTGGTTTAACAAACACGATTTTCATGCAGCCTTCCTTGATGACTAATAGACAGCCACCAGAACAGTTTAAAACCAACAAAAATGATTGGGAAATAAAGGGAAATACTAACAATCTTTGCAGTAAAGTAGCATTGCTACTGAGTAAAATGAACCACTTTCAGACAGCCCTGGCTATCCCCATGATAACTTATGCCTCTTAAGGCAGTGGAATTCCAGTTATTGTTTTGTTACCACTATGGGGTGACCATTCTTCCTACAAGAATACACCTGTATTAATCCTACATGGCTTTCAAGCTCCTCATAGATTTTCTGAAAATCTGAAAAAACATGTTAAATTTTTGTAGAAGCAGTAAAAAAATGAAAACAACATTTCTGCACTACTTTTTGTCACTAAGCAATAAAGTTATGGATTATTTTTGAAATAGAATATAGTGCTTTGGGGATAAAAAAGTTATTAAGTATGAGAATAATTTTTTCTTTTTTCTTCTTTCTTTTTTTCCTAAAGCTTTAAATCACGTGTGTTCATTAGTAAAATCAGTTTTATCTTATTTTTTTACATAGTACACCTAGAAGAAGGTGAGGGTGTTTGTTTTTTTTTTTTTTTCACAAGGCTTTTATTTTTATCTACTTTTTATCACCATTTTTTAGCTTACAAATTTGATTATCTGATGATTCACTCAGACAAAAAGTTAACCTTTAGCTAAAGGTTCCTTTCTTGATACCTCACACACATTTATATGACAAAGGATATTTTAATTAATATTTTTATGCACTGAGCAAGAAATTTTTAAAAGGCTTTTTGAGACTTTGCTTTACTCATATTATTATGTTGTTTTTTTTGAAACTACTTATTTATGGATTTATTCTTGTCTATTCTCTCTCAAAGAAACCTCTCCTAAAATCTCTGCTACAAAGCTTTGGATCGTGCAATACTTAGGAAAGCAATGTTTGATTTTCAGTTGTTTGGGAAGAAAACAATACATAAAATAAAGATTTTTAAAGGAATATTAATTTTATTCTTAGAAAAAAAATAAGTGCCAATAAATGGGACTTCTCAAAGATTTGAAGAGGTTGAAAGAAATAAGTCACTGTCACTTAGTATTCTACAAAGTACTGCTAAGGGACCATAGAAGAGAGGAAAAAACAATCTGAATTTCATAAGAAAACTTGCAGGCTAAAATAGCTAATAGTCTTATTCTATCTTCGAGTAAGTATGGATTAAATCTGTAGCTGGCTTAAGACTTGCATTGCCCAAGAGCGTACATTAAGAATATTGTAAGGATCAATTTTCTCTATCAATAAATTGCTTTTTTCACCAACTGAAGTGCTTCAGAGAGTTTGTCAAGTTCTGTCGTACAATAAAAGTACTGTGACTTGCCCAACTGACAGTTTTCTATGGTTACTTTTTGGAACAGGCAGCAATGCAAATATTTTGGTGCATAACAATTCAGAAGGTCAAATATCTTGAATAAACAGACTTGCAATATCATAGACTGTAGTAGTTTTTTTCCACTGTACAGGCAATAACAAGGAAAGAGAGGGAGAAGGTAGAAAAGAAAAAGGAGGGAAAAAAGCAAAGGAAAGGCCAAGGGGAACACTGCAGTTTACCAGAACTATGTTTAAACATCTTCTTGTCTAAGAAAGAGAATAATTTTTCTCTGGAGAAAATAGTGAAAATTGACTTACTGCATTAAACTATATTTGTCATTGATTTTTTTCTTCTGTTGACTGATCTGGGGAAAGTGAACTTCTCTTAAAATCTGAAGGAGCACTTAGGATTAAAAAGAGCAACCAAATCACAAATGTTCCAAATCTATAGAATTCAATGTGTAGTGTATCTCAATACTTTGCATAAAAATACAGATTCATTTGATCTGGAGAAATACAGGACAATACTAGGACAAGAATGAATATTCTTTCTAACAGCAGCTAAAAAAAAGTTTTGATAGCATTAGTAATTTGTTTTATTCAGTTTTATATGCATGTGGCATCACATATTAAAAATTAAAGTAGGGAACATTAGCTGAACAGATAGAGAACAAGTGAAATGCACAAGGATCGTGAGAAACTTTGCTCAACAACTTGGCTATCCTTCAATATTTATTTTTTAGTTTCACCAAGCCAATTGGGATTTGACGGGACATGATAGGGTATTCTTGACAGTGCTCGAGATGGGATTTCCATTACAGTAAGATAATACATGAGCTTTATTGTGCTGAGAATGCAATCATATATTCAAAGACCAGCAAGATTTATTACAGGAAAATTGCTGAGGCTACTATGGAAGGGGAAAGCTTGAGCAGGCTGAAAGGCTTTGTGCCTATGTTCAGACTTTGACCTAGACAGGAGCAAAGATTAGAAAGAGTTTAGACATGACAAGAATAGATGTGGCATAGAAATCAAAAAACTAGAAGTCATCTCAAAAACAAAAAATTAGGCTTTTAAAGGCAGTAATTTAGGTACCAACTAGATACATCTGGGAGGCTTCCAACCTGAGAGAAGAAGAGGTCAGAAAAAAAGGAAACAGATTCTTTTTGAAAATATATATCAGAAAAATAAATTTAAAAAAATTGAATGACATTTAGAGAAAATTCAAAGCTGCATGGAAGGAAGGAAAAGGAAGAAAGGAAAAGGAAGAAAGGACTTATAACTGCTTGGTGATAAAAGATTTGGACAAATCTATATGCGTGAGTATCAGGCAAACAAATTTAGCAAGAAGCAGATAAATGTTATTTGCGCAATCAAACTGTGTGAGCTACTGACTCTCAAGTTAGGGACAACTATTTCTAATAATGAAAATAAAAGAAAACATTCTTCTTCAAAACTAAAATGGCAAAAATGTGCCAAAGGTCTCAGTAACAGGTTGTTTTTTCATGTTTTTTTTTTAAGAATCCATCATACACTAGTAATTATAAAAGCAACCCCTGCCCTCCTTCCACACTGACCATGGTGTCTGCATGGCTGTTTCACGTTTTCTCAGATCTCTAGAACAGATGCTGCTGCACTGCATTTTTTACCCTTTCTTAAACATGAACTCACAGAGATGCAAGGAGCATCACTCACTGGCTCAGCTTTGGTCAGTAGCAGGTCCTTTCTGGAGATGAATTGGACGGGTTCCTATCTTTGTGCACAGAAGATAAAAAGCCTGTGGAAATCAAGAACAAGAAAGTGTCATGAATTTCCATGGCCTGTTGACTAAAAAAATACAGATGGGAAAGGGCTCGCTTACCCTGGAGGTTTTGAGCTCTGTAACTGGCTGTCTAACTTCTGGCTGGATACATTTTAGGTCACTTTAAGCAAAGACAGTGTACTGGAAAGTGTAGTTTGATTCTTGTTTAAAGCAAAATCTCATAGAATTATACAACTCATGCATAAAAATGAAAGAGATGGTTATATTGAAAGTTCAATTGCTAGTTTAGAGGTTTTTGGATTATCTTACTGAAACTGGGTTTATTGCAAGCAGAACACTCCTGATCAAACATACACAAATATCTTGTTTTGCCTCTTACACAGAATAAATATAAAAAGTGTGCTCTTTTGCTATAAACTACTGAAAAGCAAATTGAAATTTTACACAGGGTATTTAACAGCCTTTCTCAATGGTAACTGCTGGGTATGAAGAGTAGTGACAAGTGACCAGCAAACTATTTATTTTGTCTGATCTCAGATTGTCCAATTCACATGCACTATTAGAACAGAAAATCTTCCTGGGCAATCACAGCACAGATTCTGAAATTTAGAGTACTTGGCAGATAAACTGCCAAGGGTTCGTATGGCTTTTGGGATAAGTGAAAGAAATCTATAGGCTTCCTCATCCTTTCGCCAAGTTGCAGTAATTCCTAAAGGGATATTGGCTTAATCTGGAATTGCAGCAACACAACACCTCTTCAACACAAAAATTAACTCCTTCAGAAAATTCACACCATGACTGTTCTTGCAGAATAAGGGAAGCAGCCAGGAGTGTACTGTTGGCCTTTGAGAGTTTTCTAGATTAACTAGGGGGAACCTAGTTGTATGTTCAGGGAAGCAGATATAACACGAGTGTGTTATAATAATATAACACACACGAGTGTGTTATAGTAAGAGTCAGGAGCTCAAGTCTGTTCTTTGCAATATAAACATTCAGTATGTAGATGTGTCTTAAAATTACAGTAATCTTATAGTTCTTATTTCACATACTGTGAATCATCAAAATAATGTTATTTTAAGAGCCTAAACTCAATAATGTTCCATTTTTCATGATGAAGTGTTTTAAAATTGCAGTATCTCACAAACATCAGCAAATCTTAACTTATAGTTGCCCCCCCCAAAAAAATTAGTGACTAGAAGTATAAGCTGGATAGCAATTAGTGAAGACTGGCAGATGGCAACTGAGCACAGCGCTGGCACTGGAAAACAGCAGAGCAGACAGCAGCGCTTACAGTGATGACAGATTGCATGAACGGAAAAAAAAAACTTGAATGTTCTTGTGTTGTTTTCCCCAGTGTTTTAGTGGCGGACACAGAAATTTGAATTTAGCTCTTCACCCATCAGACCTTTTGGAGTTGAACACAATGCTTACAGTATTATTATGTATGTTTTTTTCTGTCATCAGAATGTAACCCTTTCCTTCTAATAGCTCCAATGAATAACAGAGTATTGGCACATGAAGTGCAACCTCACTGTGAGAAATTCTAAAAACAAGAAACCAACTGAAATACATAATAATAACAATTCATAAACTCATCTTTTTCTAAGTTTCCTTACTTTTTCTAAGAAATGTTCCTGTTCCCTAAACGTAGAATTCACTGACAAATGAAAGTCACATTCTTTTCACCAGCAGGCTTTATTTGGCTGTCTGTTTATTTCACACATCCTTAGGTCAGATGTGGACTCTATCCAGGTTTCCCCAATTCCTTCAGATCCAAGTCCTTCCTCAGTATATTACATGGATCACCGTTGTCAAGTACTTTTTAGTATTTCTCACCTAAATAGGATGTTACTTACATTATTAATGATTCTTCACTTTAGGTTAAATCAATACTATGCACTCTTCTGTGATTAAAAAAAAAAAAAAAAAAAAACATTACTAAAAAAGTTTTTATCGCTTCCAAAATCAAGTGAAAACAAGCAGCAATTCAGGCAGTTCAATGACTTTTGAGATAACAAGTCCAATATTACCTCTTGTTAATGGCCCCATCCCTCTCTGTAAGATAAAGCAAAGTGTGAAAACAAACAAAAGAAGTACTATATCTAAAGCAAAGAAACGATATCCTGAGTTTATAAATTAAGTGGATTATCAGATGTATTTCTAATGGTTTTCTTTGAACAAGACTTATGTGGCATGTTTATACTTTTGAACGAACTTCATTCAGATAATAAAAGTCATCTAAAAATCGAGCCTAAGATTTTGTGAATAGTTTATAATATTTGCTCATGGTTCACAAATTCTGTCGTAAATCAACACTAAAAGATGTAGAAAATGAACCAAAGGAAAATATTGTAGAAAAACATCATAGAGAAAACATTGCTGTTAGTTTTCTAGTATAATATATACATTTCTAGTATAATAAACTGATAAATAATTATTAATTAATTATTAAAAAATGCATTTTGCTAGGAAAAAAAAAAAGAACCTTATTCATAAAAATACTTTTTACTATCTTAACTTGAGACACGTGGATAGTCTCACTGATGTGAAAAATCACAGTTCTCTGAGGTAAAAGCACGTCCTTCTAATTAATTAAGTTTGAACTTTTGTCATGTATTATATTTGAATAACAGACAAGATAAGGAAGACACATTCCTGTCCTGATATGCTTATGTTTAAATGCATGCTAAGCCATTTTGTAAAGGCATAAAAATTTATATGCTCTTTGTATTCAATAAACATCTCATTTTTCATGTGGACGTAGCCTTTCATCTTCATTATTTAACCACTGGCAAATTCAACATTTTGAAGAAAAGCATTAAAACATTCAAAACAATGTATCAGTTTAGAAGGAAAAGGTATATTTAAGTGAATGCTAACTCTAAGTTGTATCTTTGACAATTATCATCCTTGAAGAATAAACAGGTAACAGTTCTGCTCAGAGTAATGTTCAAAATGTTGCGCATATTGGCATCTCTTTATCTCCATTTTTCCTTGGATTTTCTCCCAGAAGAAAGACATCATACACCTACACTAATCTTGCAACCATATGTCTTAAAACAAATGCTTCACCTTAATTAGAAAAATAAAAGAACAAGGAAATGAAACACAACCCTAATATCATTAAATTATAGTATTATAATATACACATATACAGTACTACAGATTTGGCCTCTGAATTTTGCTAAAATACCGCTGATCACCTTTTAAACAAACTACTGTATGGATTAATTAAAAAGAAAATAGATGAGAATGATTAGCTATGATCAATTATAAACTGATAATAAATTATTATTACTGGAAACAGTTGTAGAATGAACCAGGTTGAAAAAGAAAGAAGCACAAAATTTACCTTCAGAGTGATGAGTAGAGGGGCAACAAGTACATCAAGAGCAGAAAGATGTTGCTGACAATTTGGCAAGAAAGGCATACTCTTCTTCAGCCCAATTTTAGTTTGCTTTGTTTTTCCTCTCCACACTAGATTTTGGACCTTCACGATAATACAAATTATAAATTAAACCATTCAGAGCAACCTATGGTGAAATTTCTTATCTTAAATGTGTGAGGCTGAGTCCTCATTTCTGATTTCTGTGAATGGGATAAAAATTGCCACATTGCCCTTTTGGATGAAGGATAGCCTTCTCTATCCATCATCTTTGCTTTTTTTCACATTAGTTTCTCTTGCACACTATTTCAAATTATCTCTTACGCAGACAGACTGCTAGTATTATTCTTTAATATTTTATTTTTACTGATTAATCCCTGACTGGACAAGCATTTGGTATTTGGAAAATAAAGAGACACAGGAGCTTCAGAGTAACAGTAACACACTAGCATTAACAAATTATTAGAACACATCAATATTGTGCTTCAATTGTGTATGTCTTAACCTTGCTTGTTTTGCTTTTGTTTTCTAGGTTACTGGCACATGTTGTTTTCTTCATACTTCTGGATTCATTTCCAGTTCTTAAATTTAAAGTGCATTTGCAGGATGACCATAATCTGCAACAATCAGTTTGAAACCTAAGTGATTATCACCCATTACTCTGTTCAGATCTGTATGACAGCGGAGTAGCAACCAGCAGGTGTTACAAGACTATGAATCAGCAGAAGTTCATAGAATCATAGAATCATAGAATGACCTGAGTTGAAAATGACCACAAAGATCATCTAGTTTCAACCACCCTGTCATGGGCAGGGTTGCCAATCACTAGACCAGGCTGCCCAGAGCTACATCCAGCCTTGCTTTGAATGCCTCTAGGGACGGGGCATCCACAACCTCTCAGGGCAACCTGTTCCAGTGCATCACCACTCTCTGAGTGAAAAACTTCCTCCTAATATCCAACCTAAATCTCCCGTCTTAGTTTAAAACCATTCCCCCTTGTCCTATCACCATCAACTCATGTGAACAGTCATTCCCCCTCCTCTTTATACCCTCCCTTCAAGTAATGGAAGGCCACAATGAGGTGTTTTCTTTAATGCAGCCCAGGATATAGTTGGCCTTCTGAGCTGCAAGTGCACACTGCTGACTCATGTCCAGCTTCTTGTCCACCAGGACCCCCAAGTCCTTCTCCACAGTGCTGCTCTCAAGGAGTTCTTACCCCAGTCTGTAGAAATGCCTGGGACTGCCCCAGCCCAAGTGCAACACCTTGCACTTGGCCTTGTTGAACCTTTTTGAAGCTTCACCTGGGCCCACTTCTCCATCCCCTCTGGATGGCTTTCCTTCCCTCCAATGTACTAACAGTACCACTCAGCTTGGTGTCATCTGCGAACTTGCTGAGGGTGCACTCGATTCCGTCATCTGTGTCATTGATAAAGATGTTGAAGAGCACCAGTCCCAAGACTGACCCTTGGGGAACACCACTTGTGACCACCCAGACATAGAACCATTGATCACAACCCTTTGGCTCTGACCAGCCAACCAGTTCTTAATCCATTGAAGTCGAATAGTCCATCTTTCAAGTCCATACCTCTCCAATTTAGAGAGAAGGATGTGGTGAGGGACCATGACAGTGCTTTGCAGAAGTCCAGGTAGATGACATCTTTTGCCCTTCCCCTGTCTACTGATGCTATCACTCCAACATAGAAGGCCATCAGATTGGTCAGCCAAGATCTGCCTTTGGTGAACCCATGTCTTGGATCACCTCTTCACTTTGTATGTGCCTTAACATGATAACCAGGAAGACCTGCCCCATGATCTTCCCAGGCACAGAGGTGAGGCTCACCAGTCTGTAGTTCCCTGGATCATCCTTTCTCCCTTTCTTAAAAATGGGAGTGCTGTTTCCCTTTTTCCAGTCACCAGGGATTTCACCTGACAGCCACGATTTTTCAAATATGATGAAGATCAGCTCAGCAACTACCTCAGCCATATCTCTCAGAACCCTGGGATGCATATCATCTGGCCCCATGGACTTATATACATTCAGTTTCATGAGGAGGTGTCGGAGTTGTTCCACTGTTACAGTGGGACAGAATCTGCTCCTCTCACCCACACCTAGAGGTTCAGGGTACCTGGCAGACATGGGGAGCCTGACCACCAGTGAAGACTGAGGCAAAGCACTTGTTGAACACCTCAGCTTTTTCCATGTCTGAGGAAGCCAGTTCTCCATCCTCATTTATCAGAGGGGGAGCACTCTCCTTGGTCTGTCTCCTCCTGCCTATGTGCCTGTAGAACCCCTTCTTGTTATTTTTCACATCCCTTGCCAAGTTCAGCTCCATTTGTGCCTTACCTTTCCTGATCTTACCTCTACACATGTGGACAATGTCCCTTCCCAGGCTACACAACCCTGTTTCCACTTCCTGTACATCTCTCTCTTTTCTCCTTAAAGAGCTGCCAGCTCTCTTCTGTTCCTATGCACTTAAGGACAGTTTCCCAGGAGATCCCATCCAGCAGTTCCTTGAGCAGCCTGAAGTTTGATCTCCTAAAGTTCTCTGCTTTTTTCCAGGCCTGCATTCCTCCAAATCACAAACTCCACCAGGGCATGATCCCTGCAGACCAGGCTGTCTCCAATCTTAACATCTCTAATGCTCTCCTTTGCATTGGTGAGCACCAGGTCCAGTGACCTCGGGTCAGTCCATTTGGTACCTGGACCAGGAAGTCATCCTCAACAGACTCCAGGAATCTCCAGGATTGTCTGTCACCTGCCGTGCCGCTATCCCAGCAGATATCTGGATGATTGAAATCCCCATCAGGACAAGAGCCTGCGAGCACGACACTGCCCACAGTTGAAGCAAGAAGGCCTCATCAACAGGCTCCCCCTGATCATGTGGCCAAGTTCCAAGTTGTTAGAGAAATATGGGGTAATGCCACAAAAGTTTTGCCTTGAACTCTGCCTTAATTTTCCATTTCTTGTCAGGAGCTGTTCAAGCTTATCTGATCCCCATTATGATGTTATTGGGTTTTGTACCAGAACTCATCTTCGGTCCAAAAGAACAGCCAAGCAACACCCCATGTTTCCTTACTCTGATAGGATAAACCTTACTTTACCAGGACCTTTTCCATCTGAATAAATGTACAAATAGACTTCAATGGCATCATAAAGACTTAAATAAGATTACATTAGATATTCTCTCCTCTCTTATCTGTGAACTTTAATCCGTACTTGCTCTGAGTTTCTGTAACTAGTTTTGATTAGGAAAAAATAGTACGGTTCGTTTACCCTTTTATAAAAGCTCCAAAAATCTTCTGGAATGTCACTGGACTTATAGACATTTGTGGTGAATAACTCACGAGAGAGATAGAGTAGAGGTGATGAGAGAATTCATTCTAAGACATGCCTAAGAGATCATACAAGATAAGCAGAATGTCACTGCAATCCTCATGAAGCATGCTAAAGGACCATTTATTTTGCAAAAGAGAGAATTCCTTTTGAAACTTTTTGTGAAAGCATTTTTTTGCAGTTATTCCTCTTCTAGACAGTGTAGCATCATGCTATCACTCACTCTCCTCCCTTCACACTTAGAAAGAAATAATAATCTTAAAATATATATCTTCAGTATGATAAGGTTTATTGCACAGTGGAGAGTAGCAAGTTTTATAATCAGAAAAATATTTCTTTTGGAATATCTAATGTTACTTCCATCAATATTCTGCACTGAACATGATCCTCATGTTTAATTATTACTTCTTTTTCATACTGGCCACCTTCAGGTAAGAGCAGCACAGTTTTTTTTCTAGCAGGAAATCACTCAACTTCCACAGGAAGACTGCTGGATTCTTAGCTCTAGAAAAGCATACACATTTTCTATACAAAGTTTGCTCAGATCATAAAAGAAAACAAGTAAACCAGGTGTTACTGGCTTACAGAGTCAATACATCATTATTCACAGAAGAAAAATCTTTAGATTCTTTTAGCGTGATCTCACATGGTTATTGAAGTCTAGAATTTATCAGATGAATTTGGATTTTTCTAACATTTACATATTTGTCAAAACATTCAAATTTTCTCTCAGCTAAAAATCTTTATAATCACATCAGAGGTAACAATACAACTGAAGTACTATCAAGTTTTTTAATTTTTCATTGTGATATTATTATAAATACTATAACAGCTTTGCCCATTAAATGTTCTGTGATAAACAGAAATAGAGAAAAGTTCACAATTTTTAAATATCTATTTCCAGCAAAATTTTGAGGCTGATTGTCACCGGTTTATGGGCCGATTTGGCCCGGTTCCGTGACTAATGGGGCAAGGGGCCCATGGACCCACGCCCCAAGAAAGGGGAAGGGAGAGGGTAGGGAGACAAAACAGCGGCAGCGATCTGAGGAGGAAAACTAA